>VNJU01001799.1:0-34500 GCA_008042675.1 Drosophila seguyi
GGAATTAACAAAATTTCGGCGTGTTTGGCGTGTTTTTGGGTTTGCAGTGTGACCAAAACGCGAACGGGGAGAATGCACATATTATTAAACTGTTATACAATATTGAAAGAATTCATTCTATTTCTGTTGAGACCAAAAAGTGTGGCAACGCCACGTGCTCGAGCGCTTCAAAAAGTGGGGTGTCTTTTAATACGCCAAAATAATCTTTATTAAATATTTAGAAAAATAAAACAAGGCAAAAATTAATACAAAGAAAGCTTTAAAACTATCAGCGACAGTTCAGTTATCCATATCGCGCTGACAATACCACAAAAATCTGCCTTAAACCATCGATTTGTACCCCCAGGTCAGAATTCGTGGTCCTAACATGTTCAGTTCAGTTCTTTTATAAAATTAGATTTTATTAGTTTTCAATTGACATTGCCTTTTTGTATTATTCTAGAATTTCGGTTTTAATTGGATCAAAATCGGAAAATGAAGACAAAAAACTAAGTTACCATACCTGAAGCTCAAACAAAAGATATCACTGAAACTAACCGCTATCCTTAAATATACAAAATCTTAAATAATTACAGCAAGGGTATTTAAACTTGCCGAAGTAAGCTTCCTTTTTTGTTCATTATTGAGATAGGCCGCATGAAAATGAAGTGTTTTTTTATGGCAAGGTGCGGATGAGCTCAAGAAATTAATAGCAGTACAAATACGGTTCTAGCTGAATATTTTACACATAATTTTCTACACCAGAAAATAACATAATAATGTACTTAACATAACCCCTAACCATAAAAAATAGTTTCAATTGTTATATTAGAATCAGACTTACTTATTTCAGGACTTTTGCATTTGCATACAGATTATTTTGTAGCTATGTTATAGCGATCGGTAAGTTCGGTAGGATTGTGGTGGTGATCTGGCTGACTGCTGACATCTGGGCCCATATGGATGACCGGGAGGACAGGGTGGCTGATAGTGAGGTTTGTGAGTTTTAAGACAGCCCTTTTTCCGAGAGGAACAATCAGCATCGTAACCGTAGTCTACACAAGTGTGGCTGGCTTCATTCATCCTTTTGCCTCCTACGCCTCGATTGCATCCGGCGGGCGTACTTCGCGACTTCCGAGGCGATGAGTAGTACTTATTATTTACAGTTTTACAAGTAGACTGACCTTTCAGAAATTCGCACCGCGCGCCCAAGGGGTGAAGATATAACTGGTTGTTCCTAGGGAGATTAGGGACTGGATAAGAATCTTTCTGACATCCTCTCCCGCTTCCGTATTCAGGACAGTTGAAACATCTTTGCTTGGTTCGCGTCCTGCAGTTGACAATTTGCTTGCAGGGAGTTGGCGGACTTATCTCTTGTGTCTTGGGGTAACAGCTTCGCCTGGAAAAACAGGAAACAACAGGGGCTGGAGAGCAACAGCAGCAGCTATGGTCAGATGATAGTCGTTGTAAATTGGGACGACTGTTACTTCTTTCCCGACCCCGACGACTCTCATGGAAGGTATCGTTTTCTCTACAGCGTTGCGATGGCCTCACATCGATGTGGCAGATTAAAGAGCACGGTTCTGGCCGTGGGGGATAGCAAAGATGGCTGGTATCCATATCATCATAGTAGTGGACCAGCCTGCGCTGCCGTGGCGGCGGCCTTCTGCAGGCATGACTCTTGCTTTGCTTGCACCCTGGGAAAAAGGTTGGGGGTTACGGAAAGGCGTAACCGGATTTATCGGTCTACTTGCCCATTAGCCGTCACACTTGATTTGTAATTTCGAGAAAGAAAGAGCAAGGACTGGAAATTTTGATGGGCCAAAATTGAGGAGAACTTTCATGTTGTGTGTTTCTGGTCTGTGTTCTGTGTTGTCTGCCCGGTAGCGCCTGCTGGGATTTGATGTCTCACTGGATAACGCACTTCTTCTTCCTCCTACCCTGGGAGCGGCAGTGAGCGCAGGCCGCGACACGGCGTTGATAGGGCACCGGACCCCGATTCTGGGTGTTCTGCGGGCAGGGCATGTGAACGTGCGTGGTATGAACCTGCTGCGGCGGTGGCTGTATGGGTTTGCATGTGCATTGCTTGACAACAGGAACAGGGACTGGTTTTGGAGGCAGGTTGTCGCGACAGTTGCACCGGGGGGGCGCCTCGATGATGACAGGGTCGCGAGGAGGGCGGCTGCAGGTCACGACGTCAGCCTGGATAGACATAGGCTGAGGACGGACGTGGCGGGCCCGATTTTGGGTGCAGGTGCAGTCAACTTGGGGTCGCGGCTGCTGGTATGGCGGGGGCAGCTGGCAACCGGCAACGGGGACTCCCTGAGGTGCAATCATATGCTGCTGCTGCTGCTGCTGGCCGTAGGAGGGACAGTGGGTCTGTGTTATTGGTACACCGCCGGTGGTGCCGCAGGGACAGGCGTTGCCAGGAGACGCTGCCGGATTTGTGTTTAGAGACACGGGATTCGCGGTTTGTAAACAATTCAATATACTCACTCATTTTTAAGAAAAGGCTTACGTATAGGTTCTCCACACGGGCTATGCTACCTACAGTGTAAGATGAAATGTCACTACCTGACAGAATTTTCAAAGCGAGTACGGTTTATAAGTTTCCTGATCTAACAAATTCTCAATTTATTTAAGGCAATTCGTAATAAATTTCTAGACTCCATTACTCTACGTATAGTTGAGTGAAGTTGCAAAATTTAACAGAATCCAAAGTACAGGAGTATACTAATTAGTTTGATTTAAATATACACAGAGAATTTCTAGACTCTGTTATTACACAAATAAGTCAATCTTTCGACTGCTAGGATAAGTTCTGTCAAAGTTAGTTGTCATGGCATCTATCGAATTTAAACTTGTTATTGTTAATTTAACCTTTGCGCCAGTAATTATTTTTTTTATATTTATATAATTGTTAGTTTAAGTGATTTAAAAAAGGAATTCATGAAAAATAATTAGTTTTTAAACAACGCCTTAATGCTTTGCAATAAATGTTTTTTCGAAATTGATATCAATAAACTTTTTTTGTTTTCTTCTTTTAAAAATATATTTATAAAATTCTATATGTCGAATTTAAAAAAATATTTCATAAAATGTTTCAAAACCCGCTCAACCAAATTTATTGACCGACCGAATATTTAATTTATTATACACATTTTTATTTTAAATTTCGTCCTCTGATAGGTTTTGGTTTGAGTCTAAGCTATTTATCAAAGTTATCCTCCATTGCTTGAGACTTAGCTAAACTTTTTTACAAATCATGCTGTTTTTTTTATTTAACGATGTAATTGGATATATTTGTAATAAGTACAAAATATACTATATATATTTACCGAATATTTATATATATATATATATATATATATTTCATAAAATGATGAGCAAACTATCTAGTGATCAATTCATATACATTTGGCATATTCTAGATAATGAGCCAGTATCATAGGCGCCTAACCGTGCGCTTTTTGTGGTATATTTTAGGCACAATTGGATAATATTTTTCAGAGGCATAACAAATGGAGCTTTTCAGTCAATAAGAAACTCGCAGTCGGCGGAAACCAACTTGTTATAGCGGCAACGGAAATTTCTTATATGCCAAATTTACAAGTTTCGCAAATTCTTTATTTTTGATTCGCAAAAAGATAGCTGTGCGTCCGCAGACTAACGGTCATGTCAAAGAGCCGTTAGCACTGCCTTTATGTTGAGTTATTGGTAACGTTTGTGCGTGAATGTATGAGAAAGCTAAGTGCAAGTGCAAGTGTGCGAAACAGCAATGCGTATCCGTATCGAATTTTCTTGATTTTCCAACCAGCGAAAGGAAAAAACTGCGCAACTGCAACAAAAGCAAAAACGGTGCAATAGTTGTATGGATAAGCGGACATACCAGTCAAATAGGTAAGTTCACAACCACAGCACCAACTAGAGAACCGGCATTCCAATTAGAGTCTATAAAGAGGGAGAACGAGTAAGGGCACTGTCTGGTACCAGTATTATGAGTGGAAATTAGTTGAAATTAAAAGCAGAAATTCAAGCCAGGCACACATACCAGCGTACTCCACACCCACACACTCACACACACACAGACCCCAGCTGCGTTGTTGTTGCCCCCACAGCTGTGTTTTGTTCTGATAACGGAGCTTGGCGTAGTATGGAAATGACAGATGTCTTGTCTCTCTCTCTCCGCCGTTTTACGATGCCATCCCTCTCAGACGTACTCTAAGGTTGAGGCGAGTGCGAGTGAACCGAGATTTTGGGGCCTTTTCAAAGATTTGTTATTGCTTTGGGGGTTGCTTAGGGCTGTCACCTCTCTTGGCCTGCGGCCAGTCCCATATCAACAGTCCCATATAAACATATAAACATTTAACTTTCACACAAATTTACAATGAAATTCAAAATATTAAATTATGAACTCGAAGTTCACCCACACCCGAATAATGTCAAAGTTATTTGTATATAAAGCTCTTTAAATTAGTATGGATAATGTCCTAAGTAAAATTTCTTTATTAACTAAAAAATACAAATCCAGTTAAATGACTAATATTAACTTTGTATTATTATTACCAGTAAAAAATAATGAAATTGGCTTTTACAAATAATTGATATAGTACAATTAATAAGTATTGTAAAAACTATAGGTATTGAAGTATTCTACATACACACGTAGTGGGCAGCCGTTATTTTCATATTCTTTTCTACATAATGTTTAAATTTCCTCTAATATCTAAAAATAGCCTTCTACATTTTTCAAATTGAACTATTGTAGGCTTGTTTTACTCCATGCACTTTCCAAAATTTTTTCAAACATTATTTGTATCTGCTGCGCATGCAGTATTGAAACAATATTTGTATAAGAGCAGCTGCTTTATAGCACTGATTATGCTCTCACACGATATAGTGGGAGCTCCTAATGTTGTTTGTTGTGGTGTTTTTGGACTTTTTGGTGTGGTTTGCGTGTACCGTCAAAAAGGTCAGACGTGGGTTGATCGATTATAGCCGAGATAAAACAGGTCAAGACTGTACAATGCGCGAAAGGGTGAAACAAGTTATGGGTTCGACTCTTAGCCAAGTGCTATCTCTTCTAGCAGCTAGTTCGGTAGAAAGTTAAATAAAAATGTTTTATTGATATCTTTACCATGTGTACTTCTCTTTCCGCTCCATTTCCCCTATGTCGTGTTATCAGTTTACCCCTCTCAATGTGGTTCACATTTCCGCTCTGCGGTCGTTTAAGCCGCACACGCATTGATTCGTCACTTATCGGCCCATAGACACCAGCTGGAAATATAAATTGAACTCTTTCACCTTGTTAAGCATACTGTAATTAAATTCTTATTGCTGTCAGGCGCTCTGCTATCAATATGAGTCACAGGGATATAAATTTGGTGAAATTAAATACAGGTGTATACAGGTACTAAGAACTAAACGACACAGAGAAATTAACGCATTTTACTGTCTAGACAGTGAGATAATGGTATTAATCATAGATTTTATTAATATGTAAATTACTTTTCCGAAAAGTTTATTATTGATTTTTCCGCTTTCTGGTGTTAGTATGACGATTTTGGTATTCATATTGACCAGCAACACCCACATTGTACTTTAACCATAACTTGATGCCATCTATCTTATCGACCCTATACGTACATACATTGTATATATGTGTAAAGCATCTAGTAAAGAGGAATATATATGGTGCTCTCGGAATGCCTACGACGTGTCATGCAGACCCATACATTTTCAGAGATAACCCAGTCTATACATAGGGTACTAAAGCACTCGATTGTTATTATTTGAGTTGCTGATAAGCCAGTGCAGATAAAAGTGCGAATTCGAATGGTTCCTTACGAAATAGGTACAAATTTCCACACAGAGCTAATAATTGCATTTATTCTGAATATTATCTTTCGAAATATTTTGTTGCCGTTTAACAAGTTTTGTTAGGTGAATTATCCGAACAGATCTGTTGCGTGTTCGCTAATTAGCAGCATGACTAAGGGTCGTATTTGTAGTTAATGTATTAATAGAACAATAAACGATTTAATAACAAAAAAAAAAAAAAACATAAGCACATTTATTATCACATTCGAATTCAGCACCCTATTAGTTGTGTGTTATCAAAGCAAGGCCCCTTTGAAATATCATTAATAGCAAATTGCCGGGTTCCGCTTCCCTTTGCCACATCACCCACAATGCAAGCGGGCTTCGTTTTGAGTAACATTCACATTTTATTTAATTTACTTTGCGTGTATCTGTTTACACATTTCCTGAGGGGACGCCTCTTGTTTGGCTGTTTGTTTTGCTTTCAATTTCTGTTTTCCGATGAGTGGCATTTCTGTTCATTTAATTCCGTTTTTGATTGATTTTTTCCATCTTTTGTTCGACGCGGAGAGAAAGAGAGAGATTAATAAATATTTATTTAATGAGTATTTTAGTTAGCTGCTGTTGTGTGGTTTATATATATAAAAATAAAACACTTTGTTCGATTCATTATAAGAAGAATGTAATGTTAAAAGTTAATTATTTTTTTGGCATCAGGGTGTGGTTTGGTGTGTCATAAACATTATAATGAGCCAAGAGAACTCAGCATTATTTTAATTGTGTCGTGCAATTAGTTTAAGTGAATACGTGAGGTGATTTTTTCTAAACAATACTTTGTGTAATATTTTCCCTATATAAAAAGCATTTAAAGTAAAACAAATGTCAAAACTAATGTAATTCCTACAAAATAATATACAGCAATGGTTTTTATAATGTATGGGAAAGCAAAATAATTAAAAATAAAACTTTATAATTACGCTTTAAAAAGGAATATTTTATCGCTTATTGCAATTATTGTCAATGTCAAAAGCGTTTGCGATTTTTTATAGCTTATAGCTGACGTATATGTATTTTATATCTATAAGGTACTTTTTGTACTTGTAAACAAAATGAAAATGTGTACTTAATATTTGCTTTGCCATTAACAGGCTGGCAAGTTAAGAACCCCATCAGAAAAGGCCTCCCCTCTGGGCAATGTCAAGACCGAGTGTCAGGAAATGCGACTTTAAGCCATATATGTGTACGTACATAAACTTGCAGCTGAGATGCAAATGTGGACAAGGTCCGAGGCTGTTTTAATGTCTCTTAATAACCAGCAGCCGGTTATTGCAGTCCGGCCAAGATTACTCGAGCGATTCAAGGCGAAGGTCGCCGACTGCACGCCACTCGAGCGGGGAGAACTCGTTTTCCGAGTGACTCGCAACTCAAGCCCAGCTTCCCCGGTCCACTTTTGTCTCCGTGTCTGGGGCGATTCTAAAACCGATTTTTTGCGGGTTTTTGGGTGCCGTCGTTCGTAGTTAACCTTGAGCGCTCCGTTGCTCATACGCCGCATAAAACGGGCTTTGTTAGCGTGAGTTCTGCCTTCAGGCATTCAAATGTGTGCTACTCTCCAATTAGCAACAGCAAAGCATTTTTAGCTACTCGCCTAACTAAACACGGAATATCTCTCTTCTCTATTTATTTGCATATTTTTTCGGCCATGTTTTGTATAGACGTTGGCTTATACTTCCCAAACGTGAAATATGACGATTTATTGTTAGCGGTATAATTTCAAGAACGCAGATTTAAATAATATTGCTTTAAATAACAATACCTCAGTTTATGAATTGTCAATATAAAAGATCTCTTAGTACTAATATACATTAAAATTCTACTTAGAGTGATTTTTATTAGGACATTTTTGTTTCGAATATTAACTTTATTTAAATAAAAATTCTAAAAATACATTTTCTCTAGGTAGAACTTTTGCCCGCAACGTGTCTATTAATTGTTTATCCCTGATCTTATTTGTTCTTACTCTCTAGCAAAATGTTCAAAGCTATTGTTTATTGTTAGTAAATAAGAAATGATAAAATTTACTGTCAGACATAAAGTGAATGGAGGAGAACCTGTTTGGTTCTGGTTAAGTGAACTATGATTCAGAGTAGCTTTTAGCTTAATTGTCTGCTGCAGTTGGAAATTCTTTGATGTACTTCAGAAGAAATCTTTTTATAGTTTCATCTGCTCTGAAATTGCGGATGGCTGACAGCTATTTTCCTTCTGTCCAACCTCGAATACTGCAATCAAGAGTTCACTCAACTCATTTCGGCTTGTCCTCTTGCTTTGTATTTTGTTGATTTCCCTTCCCATTGCTTAGCCTACAATTTAAACCAGTTTTTTGCACATTTGCGCAGTTTTCTTCGAGTGTTCAGTTCAGTGAGCTATGAACACGAATCGTGTAATGTACATACATATGTACATATATAAGCTTTAGCTTGGTCGAGCAACTTCCGAGAATGTGCAATTGCTGCCACTGATAAGCAACGCAGCAATCGGTTCTATAAAATAGGTACAGTGAACATATATTGGCTGCTCAGGGGTCGAGGACATATTGGAGCTAGTCACTGAATAAACAAAAACGTATTTATTAATATAATATTTAGCAGACTTTTCATGGTGACTGAGAACTTTGGAAATCAAAGCCAGTTGTATTGGTATTTCTTGTCCTAATTTAATTCTTATTAAATATTAAATTAAACAAGTTATTTTTAAAATAACCAAGCCTTAAAACATTTATTTTGAGTTTATTTATTGTACTTGTTTATAGCATTGATATGAATAATTAACTGGCAGCTGATAATGTTCATGGTGGGCCTCGTCTTGTCGCAATTACCAAGTATTAAAATACTTTGCGATAACTTTCTTTAAGGGTACCTATGAATCATTGGCAAGTTACGAACGAAAGCGAGTAAATGTGTTCCTAAATTTCGCATTCTACCTACTAAGAATGCTGTTAGTTTATATATGTACATATAAAATAGTATGGCATTAATTAATGTTAGACCTTTGGTTTGAGCAGTGCCTGAGTGCCGAATTATTTTTTTGTATTATCAAAAAGTGGTATCTATAAAGTATAATTGGTCTTGAACCCCCATTATTGCGTTTGTTTATGGCGTTACAAATGACTTTATGATCAATGAACCATAACTTTAGATAGGATCACTATTGGGTACAAATAGTATTTTTTCGGCTATCAGAGTTTTTATTGAAAAATTAACGTGTTTATGCTAATGACATCGACAATCAGGTTAGAAGGACTGTTGGCTGAGCTTTGAAAATGCTACCGAAAAGTTAATTGAGTCGCCTTTTTCCCATTACCGTCTTTTTTGCCCTATCGACACCTCTCATTACAACAATTAAGCGTCGAAAAGCTGATGCAAGATGCCAAGTCACAAAGGTGGAACATCAGACGGAAAGAGAATGGAGCGTCGTAACTCAGATCTACTGCGAGGAGTAACTACCATTCCCCAGCTTCGAATCTTCTCCCACTCTTGCCTTCTCGTTGAGTGATTACAAAGACAGTCAAACTTCCCTAAAGACAGTTTTTTCATTACCTGTCAGACATCCCTTAAAACTTTATGCCCAGATATGTGTAACAATAGAAACATTCTAACCTAATTATTTGCCATAATTATGTATTTCAATAGTCATGGCGTTAAATTTCATAGTCTTAATATTTTCAAAATAGTCAAAATTAAAGCATTATCTAAACAAAAAAATAAATAATTATCCAAAACTAATTTAATTTGTCTGTGTAACACATCATTTAGTTGCTCACAGATTACTTACAGATTAGTTTATGAATTAATTTTATTATCTGAAATATAAAAAAAAACAATATAGTTTTATTAGTTTACGAGCTTCGACTTGAAGTTCAGTATCTTAAAGCACCACGAAGTTTGACTTATTAACCTTCCACTGTACCTCTAATGAAAACCTGTTTTCTTTTCACAGTGCCGACAAAGCCGACGACGTTGCCGGAGACGGAGACGACGGTCAGTCGAGATGACGCAGACCAAGCAGCCAGCAGGAGGGTTGTCCACCTCGGCATCTGACTTCATCGGCTCCTCGGGGGACTCCAAATGTAACCCCTGTTCCGCCTCCGCCCACGATGTCTTACTGAACAATTTCCAATTAAAAAAAAAGAGCTACCGGGTCCTGCTCCATGGCCAGCAGCTGGTGTGGGAACGCCTGCAGAAGCTTAAGCATCCGCCTCCAAAGAGCGACACCAAGGCACCTCTGCCAGCAGACTCGCCCTCTCAGCCCGGAGGCGCTTGCTTGTATGGACCACAAAGCCGTGTCCTCCACCTCGATGATGTTATTAGTGTGAGGAGCGGTGATACCAAGGTGGCTTCCCTGAAGCCTCCACCACCTACAAGTTCGAATCGCAGTTCCAGCAGCAGCGGCGAGGGTGTGCCCGTGAAGCCCACCAGTCAGTACCTGACCATTAACTATGCCTTAAGGTTAAGCAAGTCCCAAACGGACTGCAATCGTTGGGAACTGAGGCGACTTACCTTCTTTAACACGGATCCGTATATAATACGGCAGTGGGATCAGGAGTTGCAGATTAGATTGCACAGCTCTTCGCCTACAAGGATGCGGGTGCGCCGCCTGTTGGTCTTTATTAATCCCTATGGTGGTCGCAAGGCGGGCGCTCAGACCTACGAACGGCATGTGAGACCCATTTTCCAACTAGCTGGTGTGGATACCACCTGCATCACCACCCAAAGGGCAAACCAAGTAAGGGATATACTACTTAGCCACGATCTGGGAGTGTATGATGCGGTTTGCTGTGTCGGAGGCGATGGCACCGTCGCGGAGGTGATCAACGGGCTGCTGTTCCGGCGGATGAGGGAGCTGGGACTGGACGAGCAGCGGCCACCTTACATTCCAAGACCCGCATTGCCTGTGGGTGTTATCCCCGCCGGCAGCACGGATACCATAGCTTACAGCATGCATGGCACGGCAGATGTAAGGACAGCAGCAATCCATGTGATCTTGGGCCAGCATCGCGGCCTCGATGTGTGCAGCGTGAGCAATGGCCAATCCCTACTCCGGTTTTGTGCAAGTGTCCTGAGCTACGGATATCTAGGGGATGTGGCTGCCCAGAGCGAGAACTACCGCTGGATGGGACCGCGAAGGTACGAATACAGTGGTGTCAAGGCCTTTCTGAACAACCGGGGCTACGAGGCGGAGTTGAGGCTGCTAGAGGAACCAGATCTAGTGCTAACTACGCCGATGGATGAGGTGCCGCGGAGCCCTGATAGCGTGTCTTCTCTGGGCGAGTCGCTGCCCTCCGTCTGCTATGCTAATTGTCAGCGCTGCAGCTTCGCAAGCAGCATCCAGGAGCAGCAGTCTTCTCTGCTTTTCCAAGAGGAGTACAGGGAATCGCAGCGAAGTTTGAGGGAGGAGCTGGAGCTAGAGGACTCCCATTTAACTCCTAATGAGTCTGCCTTACTGAGACCTCGTCCTCGTCCTGGCAACCTTCAGCTTCCCACTGGTTCCATCTCATCAATGAGGAATCTGGCAAACGAGCAGTGGAAAGTGGTGCGAGGCAACTTTTTCATGATATGCGGAGCTAACATTACCTGTGCTTGCGCCAGGAGTCCCAATGGCATCTCCCGATATAGTCATTTGGGCGATGGATGCCTGGACCTGATTTTGGTCAAGAAGACTTCGTTGCTCAACAATGTGCGCTTTCTGCTCAACACGGCTGGCAGGAGCGGTGATATAGTAAGTTTCTAAAACTTGGATTAAATAACGTAACATCTTTAGTTAGCTAATAATGAATTAAAGCATACCTTAAATTAATTATTAAATAAATTAGAAGTCACATTCAAGTATATTAATCGTTATTACAGCGCAATCTGCCGTTCGTTGAGGTCTATCGTACCAGGAAGTTCAAGTTCAGGACACTGGCCGCGGCTGGAGATGAGGACTACAGCCTGGCAGGCTCTTGCCAGCCCATTTCTCCGCCTGGAGAGATTGGCGCATCGTCCACCTCCACGGAGTTTTCCAGCTGGAACTGTGATGGTGAGGTAGTCACTGACCTGGACATAACTATGAGGTGGGTAAATCGAACCGCTTACATCCGCTCAAAATATTTTATTAAAAACCCGAATTCTTGCAGATCGCACTGTCAACTGATCGAGGTATTCATGAGAGGACCTTATTCCTACAGCAAGCCCCTCAAGAGCGGCACCACTCCCTCAACTCCAGCAAGCTCTAGCGATAATGTGTACTGCTGCTGCAAGGATTAGAAGCTTTAAGCCCCTAGAATTAAGAAGCATCAACCATTGGCCGTGACAAATAGTTCGTAGTCTTGCGTAGGGTATCCTTACTCGTATTCGTATCGTGTTAAAGGTCGGGTCTCCCCGTCATTGTTTTAAGCTTAGCTCAATCATGCAACTGATATTATCGACTGTATTATGGCATCTGCAAGATGCAAGACAAACCGGAACATTCCTCTCGGAAGGCTTGCATTATTCGCATATAAATATACAAACATACCTATATTATATATATTGTGTACTGGTCTACCGGCAATAAAGAGTGTCTATATGTTTTCAATTGTATATTTTCTTTTTGAATGGATTTGACTAAAGAATGTAGTAAAAATAAACAGAGATATCAACTTAACTTATGCTTATGAACTAAAGGTCCATGTGTATTGATTAAAAAAATCTTAGAAATATATTACACGTCGACATCGTCCACTTTGGGCGCAAGGTAGTAGCGAATATATCCGTAATCCTCGATGGGGTACTCCACCAGCAGCGGCACTTCGGCGGCTAGGCAAATCTTAACGCGATCCGCCAGCGGTGTGGCCTTTGTGAAGGTGGTTAGGTAGCGGCCGGCGAAGGTCTGGACAAGTTCATCCTCCACCTGGATGCTCACATTCATTTTGCCGCCTTCACTCAGTTTTATGTTGGCCGACCCCAAGTCGCCGCTGGCAGAGAATTTGACGCCCTGCTTTGAGCACGCTACCGTCACAGACTCGCTGAACATGCTCATGTCCCGGCAAATGTGAGCAAACTCGGTTGAAGGCATTTGAACGGTGCAGGAGTAGTCGGTATCAGGAATGCCCAAGTGATCTTCGTCCAAGTTAAGTAATTTCAGTTCATATTCCCCGCTCCTCTCGCTCTCTTTTGAATTGAAATTGAGGAGAATCTTGCTAGGGTTGTCGTGAGCACTGATTGTGACCGTATCGTCACTATTGGCGCACTTGAGCACCTTGGCCAGGGATTTGAGGTCCAGTCCCAGGGAGACGTTGCGATCGCAGCGAAACTTCTCAAAACAATCCCTTTGCAAGCACAAAGCCACAAGCGACACATGTGAGTTGTCCATGGATTGTAGCTATAAGCGAAGGATTATGGTTTAAAAAAATGCTACCACCTGTAATGGTTATATGCTGATAGCTTGGTTTAAACTTAACCAGTTTGGGGTTTTTTATCTTGGTTTTTATAGTCACATTTTCTGCAAAATATAACTGAATATCTAATTATTTGCCAATATTTTTTTTTAATTTTATGATTATAAAGAAAAGGGGAAAATGTTCAACATATTTGGATTTTTATTTTAAATAAATGCAACGTTAATTTAACCTCCTATTAACCATTTTTAAAATATATGACATTCCTTAATATTATATTTTTGAGCCAAGTTATGAACATTTTAATTAAGAGATTAATTTTCAAGGGATTTCCCGGTGTACGTGGAAGTCAGTAAATATCTTAATTATACGCATTTTAATGTATGTATTAATAGCAAGAAACTTCTTTTAAAAAAACAACAGAAACTTATTATTTCACAAATTGTTTTTGTTGTTGTAGGTAAAATCAAAGGCTTCAATCAGGACATTTTCAGTAAAACGAATAAATTTCTGAATTTCATGAACCAGTTGTACGAAAGGCAACAATTACATTAACTTATCGGTTTAAATTTGGCGGTTGAGTTAAGTATCCGTGTCTAAAGGTTGGACTTTGCACTTATTTCCAGACCAAGATCTTAAGCAGGTTCTAAGTTTGGAAAATGAATTTGTATCTTTCATTTAAATAACTCTAGTTAGTGGCTAGCTCGAAGAATATAAACACTCTATAGGGTCGGAAATGACTTCATCAGTACGTTGCCAACTTCTGACTAAAGTTTTGGTACCCTGCAAGGGTATAACTAATAACTTTTGGAAAAGCCTCTAATCATACAAACAAATAATGTTTATTACCATTTATATATGTATGAAGTCAAATAGGTTCAGTAGATCCTAAGATATTGGATTTGAATATTTGAATAAAGTTGCTTTAAGAAAATCGAACACATGGGAAGAACACATTGGAAGAGAAGTTCATTTTTTGTTGCTTCACTTCAAATAGCTACATAGTATGTACATACATGTTCGGCAATAAGTTGAAATTAAAAGATTAGTGCTTTTAGCTTAATAATGTACGATTGGAAAACTACCGCATTCTAAAGAACGTTATGATCTATTTGCTTGCATTTCCTTTTTGGGAATTTAACAAGAAGTTGTGCAGTAAGCAACCGATTAGTGTTTCCGTTTTACCTGGAAGCCAGTATCGCTGCAGTCCAGCGTGCCTTGGCTTATAATTTCCTTTAGTGCCTCCACGATCTTCTTCAGAAGCAAAGTTTCAGCCAAGCGAGCTTCCAGCATTTTGAAAAGATTCAGTTGTAGTCCCGTTAATTTCACAATTGGAAATATACGCAAAACTCAGCTGTTGTACGTCAAAATAAAAATGCGAGTGTTGCCAGACCCTCACATTGTCATTTTCTTCGGACTTATAACAGATTTATAACAGATATTTTTATTTCTGAATACTAATAATTTCTGAATAATGCGAATAAGGGCTGGTCACACTTGGCTGACTTCGATTAATTGTGCCCGTCATTCTCCGGCAAACAATTTAAGTTTTTCTAAAAACGTTTACAACTTCAAATTACAATGTTGAACAACTACAATGGAATGGCGCAGCCCTTGTGGCAAAACGGACCCAGGCCCGGGGAGTTCTACAACTTCACTGGTGGACAAACGGTCCATAAGTTGCCCCGTGAACTGACCACCGCCGGACCCTATGGAACCAAGCGCAGCACGTACGAATAAAGAGTCTATTACTTTTTCTTTTCTATTTATTATAACCCTTAATGCTAATCTTTAACAGAGCTGCCATCACCACGGGCTCCTCCGTTTTGGGCATTCGCTACGACGGCGGCGTGATGCTTGCCGCGGATACTCTGGTGTCGTATGGATCTCTGGCCCGCTACCAAAACATCGACCGTGTGTTCAAAATCAACAAGAACATACTGTTGGGTGGCAGCGGTGACTTCGCCGACATCCAATCCATTAAGCGCAACATCGATCAAAAGATGATCGAGGACCAGTGCTACGACGACGATATCGAGATGAAGCCCAAATCCCTCGCCAGCTGGATGACCCGTGTACTCTACAACCGCCGGTCTCGCATGAATCCCTTATACATCGACGTGGTGGTCGGTGGTGTTGAACAGGACGGAACTCCATATCTGGCCAACGTTGACCTGCGTGGACGTGCCTACGAGGACTTTGTCGTGGCTACTGGCTTCGCTCGCCATCTGGCCGTCCCGCTGGTACGCGAAAACAAGCCAAAGGACAGGGAGTTCACAGCCGATGAAGCCTCTCAATTGGTATGTGTCCTCTTGCTTATATGCTTACAAATGTGTAATTTGTAAATGCTAAAGTAAAATAACTATTATAATATTTCTTCTATAATAATTATTGAGAAAGTAAGTAATTTGTATCTTTTTACAGATCCGCAAGTGCATGGAGGTACTGTATTACCGCGACACCCGTAACAGTTCGACATACACAGTGGGCGTATGCACCCCCAATGGATGTGGGGTGGAGGGGCCCTACCAGGTCAATGAGAACTGGACGTTTGCTGCCACCATCAAGGGATACTAGCAGATCGCAAACTGCATGAACGTAGTTTAGGTCTGGCTCCGCGGTTTTGTATGCATTAAAATTACATCTTAAAGGATAATTTAGTGGCATGATTTATTAAAAATAATTGTGGCTAAATAAAACGTATTGGATCGTATTATTTTGGGGATGTATGGAAGCAAATAATAGATCGTTGAGATGATTTTGCTACATTGGGTTGAAACGCTTCAGTTTGATTTAAAAAAGTCACTTCTCTATTTGTTTTCTGCGAGAAGCCTAGGAAATTGGAACAATTGGCTTCGGTTACATGATTTATTTAAAATAATAATAATAATGTGGCTAATTATACATTAATTTTGATCCAAAATATGAGTTCCTTTATGGATTGCTGTTTGGAATACGTGTCTTAAGTCGCCCATGCTTCTCCCTCTATTATATATCCTTCAGCTGATATTCAATCCCCTGCTTAGTTCAGCATGGTGTGCCGGTCGTAAATGTGGCGTCTCTGCTCGCGCACCTGCCGCTTCCACTTGTCCTGCTGGTGGCCCACGCGATTGAGGACATTGGCTCTGGCACTCAGCTCCTGGTTGTTGGCGGCGGGCATGGGTGGTGTCGGCTCGTCCTGGTTAAAAAATAGGGTGGAGAAATTTTGGAATTAGTCGGTTTGGCCAGGTAATGTGCGGCTCAGGAATAATGATCTTTGGTTAGTAGCTTGGTGGTCCCTATGTGCGTGGAGTGGGGGTTAGAACTCAAACGAAATCGCAACGGAAAATGAAACAAAAGGGGTGTTGTGGCAATTAGGTCTATTCAAAAGTGCGGTGCTTCTTTATTGCCAACTAGTTGCGCCGCATCGGCGTCAACATCATCATCTTCATCGTCATCGTCGCCTTGGGCCGTAACTAGAAGGCTATACTGAATGCCCGAGTATCTAGAATGCTTGCTATGTACATCTTCGTTGGTGTGTTCCTGGTAGTTTGCCTTCACTCGCTTGTTCAGCAACGGATCCAGGCACATCAGGAAGAGCATGTATATCACTAAAATAGAAATGATCCAAATCACAATGATGACCACGACCTGAAAATGGACAAGAGTTTTTGTGTTAGGCCTGAGCTTAATCTTTGGCAGCATGACATTTATGCCGAACCTTGATCAGTGTTGTATTTCGCGCCACATGGGAGCACTTGCATTCGGCGCAAATCGGCAGCTCCTTGCCATTGGCATCCAAACGCGGCAGCAGGGCTCCAGCACAAACACTAAAACGGCAAGCAAATGAGATAGATTGATGGATGCTGGACCTTTTAGGTGCTCACGTTATAAACGGTGGAATATGAAGCTTTGAAAAAGGTTCATTTAAAAAAGTAAAATAGAAATACAAATAATCACTTTGTAATCAATTAATTATGACATACTTTGTGTATTAATTACAAAAATAGGAAATAATTGTATAATTAATTTCCCTTTTAATTTATAAAATACTTTAAAAAGTTTTAAATTATGAAATGAACCCAATAATTATTAAAGGTTAGCATATTTACCACTCTGTCGATGGCGTCGCCGTGCTGCTGGAATTGGAAGAACTCTGACCGGGAACTGCCAGCAGGGGATTGGCGTTGACCTTGGGAGGAGATGCCACTGTAGGCCCAGGACTCACACCTGTTTGCTTAGCAGCAATCGCCGCGGGAGCTGGAGCCGGCTTGGCTGCAGAGGATGGATTACTTGGTTGACTGGCATTGTTATTGCCACTCACTGGCAATGTCTGCGCTGCAGTCTCAGCCTTTGTTGATTTTCGGATGTGAAGAAAAATATACACAGATTGGAGAATGCGGGACAAGTCATGTGATCTGGATATATTTTAGACTCACCCATGTCACGCCAACCAAATAACATATCGCCAGTAGCACAGCGTAGATAAACAGACGCTTGTGTGCCATTAATTTTTCTTTGATTTCAATTTTCCTCACTTTTTTTCTCTTTTATTTGGAGAAAATTGCTTGCAAAATCGCAGTATGACCGCATTTGCCAATTCATAAGAAAATACCGAAATGCATGGGTTGGAACTTGACTATTTTTTTTTTTACCTTGCGGTATTTTTAAACGGCAAGCTAATATATACTATTTATTTATTTGTACACTGTATACCTAATTATAAATTAGGCTACAGAATAGGTAACAGCCATAGCTGCTGTGGCTTTCGGCCAATATATTAATATTTAATTTATTCCTTTAAATATAAACAACAAATTTATGAAGTTTGCGTAGAACCAGTTTATTAAATTGTTGTGTAAATTCACAATTTCTCTCCAAAAAAAATATGAGTACAAAATTGAATCTATTTCTCTATCTATTTTTCTACAGTTTTTTACATATGCATCGATATTAAAAAAAATATATATAAAATAAATTAATGATCTAAAGGACTATAGGAACATTTTTGGATTTTTATTCTGTTTTGCAAATTTCTTAGGCTTTGGTCATACTGGTACCTACTGAGCTGTCACAAAATCCATTTGTTTGCGTGTTCAATGCATTGAATTAAAATCAGATAACCGGCACTTATAGGCTTAGTTAAGCTCTGAACACACGGCAAGATTAACCGCACAGGACGCCATGCAGCACTCGCTACTCCTGGCCGGGTTGGCACTTGTCAGCAGCATTTCCAGCGGAGCCGGTAAGTTGGAGCTCAGCGAGAGACGCGGCTATGTGGTCTTCTGTGATTGGCCACGCCGCTCTTTCCGCCTCCCCTTGAGGCTTGTAATTGTTTAGTATTGGTGTTAATCTCGATTTACCATCTTTCATACGCTGGTGTAAGCTACGCAAACCAACGTGGTGACCTGCGGCTCCATACTAAAGCTCCTGAACTCTGACTACGCCTTCCGCCTGCACTCCCACGACGTCAAGTACGGCTCTGGATCCGGCCAGCAGTCCGTGACGGGCGTGGAGCAGAAAGAGGATGTGAACAGCCACTGGGTTGTCAAGGCCCAGACAGGTGAGCAGTGCGAACGAGGAGAGCCCATTGCCTGCGGCTCCACCGTTCGCCTGGAGCACCTGACTACAAAGAAGAACCTGCACTCGCATCACTTTTCCTCGCCGCTCTCCGGCGAACAGGAGGTGTCCGCCTATGGCACAGACGGCCTCGGTGATACTGGTGACCATTGGGAGGTGGTGTGCTCCAACGAAAACTGGATGCGGGACGCCCATGTGCGACTGCGCCACATTGACACGGGCCTTTACTTGGCGATGTCCGGCCGCTCCTACGGCAGACCCATCTCCGGCCAAATGGAAATTGTGGGCGTGCACAAGCCGCAACACGGAACGCGTTGGACCACGGCGGAAGGTCTGTTTATCGTGCCTAAAGAGAAGAACACACATGACGAGTACGCCCATACGGAGCTGTAGTAGGGCCAAGACTCTTTAATTGCATCATCTGCCGCTGCATCCTAATGTTAGTTATGTAACTTATAATTTAGTTGAATTTTATGTAAAGCTATAAAGAAGCAGTTCATTTTGTATTAGTCCAACGAAAAAGAGCAAACCAACAAATTAAAATTATTTAAATACGATCAGGGATATTGTCGAGAAGTATTTAGTATTCAGTCTTAAGAGGTGGAAGCTTTGGCTGTTTATTTATGGGATGATGAAATAATATCAGAATAAGGTAGACGACTAGATAAATTTCAATCAAGGGAACCCTTTAATGTCTTTCATTAGATTCTGAAATGATTTAAATTTAAGCATTTTTTGGTTTGAAATTTCATCAGTGAAAGCTAAGCTATAAACAGGTAAAGCGATTTAGTGTGGAGCCCAGGCAGATGCAGCTGTATAGCGACGCTCGAGTTCTTTGGATGCCTGTCCGCAAGCCTTCGGATTGTTTTTGTTTGCATGCATAAAACAATGGAGCTTATCCCGACCATATAAGCTATGTAAATACATTTTGCCATTGCTCGCGGTTCCCTCGCACTTCCTTCCCACTATCGTCACGTCCATTATCTGCTCGTCTGTTTTGTGTTTCTTTTGTTTAGGGCATTGTCAACGCTTTGCCTACCCATCCTCCTGGCACATCCTCATCCTCATTCACCCCGCCATACCCGTAACCCAAGCTGATTGTGAGCCCAGTAAGGTCAAATGTTAGCAGTCCCAGTCGTTTATAGATATTCTCATAATCGGGTTGTCCTTGTAACCATTTTGCACAAATAAGAACAGTAACAAGGATACGCGGGCTCATCTTCTACTAAGCTATAGTGCAGTTGTTAGTAATCAGAGGATCTTGTTTCGACAAGAGCATACAACCTTAATGCAAGAGTTTGTTAGGAATAATTGAATAGTCAAATATTCTTAAATTACTTTAAGGTATTGCAGCTAATGAATGACTTACACTTAAATTGTGTTCTGTTAACAAATGGCAAAGACTGATCAAATAAAATCTCACTTAAAATACTTAAATTCTGAACAAAAAGTTTTTAATTTAAAAACTTATCCTTTATGTTAACTCGGGTTTGCTGGGTTATATCTCTATATACAGCTTAAATAATGTTTTTAATTAAATCGACATTATTGCCACATGCAGTGGCAACATATAATTTAATTTCACCTCAATTATCTTTTACAGGTGTTGATAATTTCCCTTTTGTGTGTTTATTGATTTACGTTTATCATGCTGACGCCGCACATATACATATACATATATGCGTAACAGATATGTATATATGTATGTGCTTGTAACGCTGCCCCTCTTGCTTTCCCATTGTTGAGTCGCGGCACATCCTCATCTTCATTGTATCCTTTTTGTATTGTATTTCCTATGTTGATAAGCAGAACTCATCGCCAAAAGGAAGGGGGTTACACTAGCAACTCGCGGGAAGTCATGTCGGTATTGTTTATTCGAACAACAATTTATATTTTTGATTAGTTCAAAATATATTTTATAAGGCAGATAAAAATGTGTTTACATGCTAAATATCTTAAGCTGTTATTTGATTTAATAAAAAAATACAATTTTTAACATTAACATTTACTAAACAAAGTACTTTAAGCCAGAATAATTACGTTCGGCTAATTTAAATATATGGGCTTATGAAAGGAAATGTATTTACATATGTATTATAAATTTATTATCATAACAAACTTTTTAAAATTGATACATATATTTCTCTGTGGAAAACTTGACATACACCAATGTATATGTAAATATATATGAGTACATAAAAATAAATAGAATAAAGCTCTCGCGCCCCGTTAGCCTTTATCGATTCCTGTTTATCGGCGGCGGGCAACCTTCAAAAGCGTTCAAACATTAAATGAAGGACTTGCGCTGCCTGAGTGACTGACAGATTGACACAAAATGTTTGAATGTTTCAATGTTTGTTTGTTTGCTCGCTGGTGTGTGTAATGGCTTGGCGTGAGAGGGAGGTGTGTGTAATGGCTTGGCGTGAGAGGGAGGGCGGCTTTCACTCCTCTTTGCTTTTCCCTAAAAAGTGCGCTGTGTATACGCACGAGTGGCTGGCAAACGTAAAGCGGCGAACGAAATTCGCTGCGTACTTACAGGCGTCCACTGACCAATTAATTGTACCTCAGCATTGTATCATTTCCTTGCAGAAGTAGTTTTAATTTTAATTCCAACAAATTTGTGAGCAGTTCATATACAATGTTTAATTAAAATTGAATTTCTGGTTTTAGTAGACTGAAAATCCATTAGCTGCAGAGAATTTGCGATAACGCTAAGTACTATTCAGTTTCCTAGGAAGGACTCGAGGGGAATCGAGCCAGTTGCTGAAACGGGGGTTTCGATGAAAACAACAAAGAAACAACTATTTTTAATTCATGTGGCCGCCATGTTGCCACGCGCCGAGTATCGAGCCGGAACCAAAGCCAAAAGCAACAAAAATAGCCTGTGGCAGCCACACAAATTAATTGATAAACACAACAATGCCTAAAACGAGGAGCGGGATGCTCAATCATAACAGCAACAGAACAGTTACATAATTCATACTTGCCAAATGGGGTTTTGCCATTGAGTTCGGGTGCTGTAGCAGTCAGCCTGTCGCTCAGCAGTCATCTGCTGGTGCCGAGCTGCTACTGCGCCGCCTACGCACTTTAATGAAAGCGAAATTGACACCCAAGCCGAATTCGACGGCTCGGAAACAGAGTGGGGCTGAGAGGCAGACGTCAGCAACAAACAGATGTTTTCAACTGCCAAAACGTCTAAGCAATGCATAATGTAGCAGTATTTAGATTGCAAAAAAATCAACTGCACTTTAGAAAAGAGAAGTTTATAAATGAAAAAGCAAATAAATATATAATGAGGAAACCTAAATATGTAAAAAGATATTTTTACCTTCTCATTATCATTCTAGATTCTAAATGTTCTTAGTGTATTTTGAATTTTCTAGTATTCTAGTATTCTCTACAATAAATGGATAATAAAATACATAATAAAAAATATGTATATCAATGAATTCTACAAGAACTTGCGTTGAATTCCAACCCCTTCTTAAATAGAATTTATATGCTAGAAAGAGTTTATTGCAGTCTCGAGGTATACTGTCGACTTTGAGAAACAGCGATTGAAACATTACCAAATAAGCAAAATTAATCATAAAACTATGCATTATTTTCTCATTCCTACGAAGAACCAATCTAACACATAAAATTTAGGTCTAAATTCACAATGTAGTCATATAAATGTTTGTACACAGAATTCTACAAAACATAAAACCAATTTGTATATACCTCCACCAATATTGTTAATACACATAACGAGCGGTAGGCCACAGCAGCCAATGCTCTTTAGTTTGTTGTTTGTTTTTAACCAGTATCTAGCATTATATAAATAAATATTTGATCTTTTTGAAAAACTACAGTCGCCTTTATTTAAATATTCGCGATATATGACCAAAGTAAGAAATGCTTGCCAGAGGCGATGAGCAGGATTGCAATTGGCAAAAAGGCTCGGACTTCGACTGGAATCTTGAGTTTGTATACGCTGTTTCAGGCAAAAGCAGTTTAGATCCGACAAGCAAGCTAGTAAAATTGATTTTAAGTTCCTTTTGGAAAGGATTAAAAATGGGAACCAAAAATAGTTTTGTTAAAGTTCCCTGTTAATGGCAGATTGTCAGATTTGTCAGCGTGAAAATAGCCAGGTTGACAACGCTTAACTACACACGCCTTTTTGGCCTCCTCTTGCCGCTGCCGTCCTCTGTCTGTTGCCGTTATCGCCGTCGTTGCGCATTCGCCCCGTTGCTCCGCGCGCTCCCCCTCCTCCTTTCCCGCTGCCTCGACACCCCCTACCCGTCACTCTCACTCGTGGCGTCTCCTACGCACTTAACATTGAAAACCGAAAACAAGCCCCCAAGTGGCCAAAAAGGCCTGCCATTGCCCCAAACAACAACAAAGGCCCCGCTCTTCGGGCGTGCGCACTTGGCAAGTTCACGGACTGAGACGGAATGACACAAATAGAGAGCCTTCAATTTATGCTGCATACATCTAGAATCGTGATAGTGAAAGTTTATCAACAACAACAATCGTTTGTAAATTTTTGAAGTTTACAGCCTGCTGTTAGCCCAGCTAGCAGCCTAACGGTAGGCAACACTTTTGCACTCGAACTGTAAGCGGCGGATACGGAAATGAGGGAAAGTTGGAAAACGTAAACAAAGCTATAAATAAAAGAGTAACTATAATAAATAACATACAAATTAAAAATGAATAAAATTTACTATAGCATAGAAAATTTAACAAACCCAGTAAACGAAATAAAAATTAATATTATGATAATATAATAATGAATAAAATGGATTAGTTTTAATTGTGTATAGTGTTATATGTCATATTATACAAAAACTAAAATAACCAATTTGTATTAAATGTTCAACCAATTCTTTAAAATTTTAAATAGTATATAAATGCTTAGCGCTGTTAAGAACGGCGTACTAAAACACCGACACATTATCATCATAAGCAGGATAGAGAGAGTTAGTGTTAGTTTCTTTTTCTCTGTCTCTATATCTCGCTCTCTCTCACGCTCTCTGTTGGCCATTTTGTTCGCTCTCTGTTGGCTGGAGCGACGTAAATACCGTTAGCACAGTACATCGTGGACAGTTGAGCGTGCAAGTTTGGGCAAACAAAAAGTGTAACGATTGAATCAGCCAACAACAATCACAAAGCAAAACAGAGAATCCCAGAGATCTAAAAGAAACTAAACAAACCGAGGACCGAAAACCTTACGTTCCGCCGAAAAACAATAAAAATAAAAAATGGCTGCCGTAAGAGCATAGAAAAACTGTCACGAAAAACATAAACAACTGTGTATTTGTGGCAAATTTATAAAAAGTTGTTCGTTTCCTCAGCTGTGTGTTACATAAATCTCGGCGTATGTGTGCGTGTGCGTGAGAGTGGACTCATGTGTGTGCGTGCGGCTAACAGCAACAGCAGCTAAAACTCCCCGATTTCGATTTATATTTTGTGTGCTTAGTCAATTGGGTTAAAACCTAAAAGCTGTTTCGGTGTCAATTACGAGAAAGTTACTACCTAAAAATATTACGCATACGCAGTGGTGCCCGAAGTCAGTCCCAGAAGGCCCGAACAACAAAGTTAAAATCTGCAAAACAACAGTAGACAACCGGTCAAAGCAATGTAAGTGTCATGAATATTGTTAGCCGCTGAAAATATCGACAACAGAGCAACGTTGTAGAATATTTTATACTTAGAGTTTTCGAAAATTATAAATCCGTTTAATTTAATTGAAATTGTAAAAATAATAGTTTCTAAAAGTTCATCAAGGAACTGGTGGGTTTCATAATGATAAATAAAACAATCTGTAAGCCTTATAATAGATAATAAAATCCTGCTTAATGATACCGAAAATGACAGTTAGCAAGATAACAGCCATGGAGAGAAAACTGATTGTTTGAATATCTCCATCTGTTCAAGGGCCTGACCTCGCCCATCCAATCGACTGACATTGAAAGCTGAATCGCTACGTCTGTTCCATTTTAAGATTCGCTTTCACTTCCAGATTCGGTTTCAATTTCAGTTAATTTCGCCCCATCAGCTGCAACATGTGTAGCAATTTCCCAGCGCTACAATTTCCACAACATTTATCGATTATCGGACCGCGCCCAGCCCCGTTTTCCGCTGGTCAAGTCAATTGCTTGCAAAATTTAATAACCGCACACTTGGCATTTTGCGTTTGCGTTTTGTTTTGTGCGCCAACTTTGTTAATTTCTTGTTTGCCCTTCCTCGGTTCTCGGTAGTCAGTTCTCCGTTGCTCTTTCCTTTGTGCAGACGCCCACACAGTCGGTCGTTATTCTCACTTCTTTCTCCGCTTTTCCCCTGTCAGCCGCCTGCCACTTCCACTTTCTTTTCTCGTCTCCTTTCCGCCTGTCCTGTCGCTTTTCTCGCTTTCCTCGTCACCTTTGTGACCCGAAATGGGCAATATCATCCAGTTCTGTGTTGAGGGCCCGGATTGAATATCTTATTGTTGCCGGGGAAATCGCATCCCAAAAGAGTTTGATGGATTTGTTGGGGAGCCCAAAGGTTCCCTGCCAGGGACAAATTTGAGTGGCATAAGGGAGCAAATAGTGCTAGCGATTATCATCTGTCATTGTAGCGAATTAACTTTTGGATCACCCACGATGAATATTACAGGGGGATTGTATTCTCCCATGAAGTACACAGAATACTAGGTATAGTTATTATACCTTTGTATATATTGATGCAAAAGCGTATTTTGCAAGTATCTTTTAAAGGATCCTTTGGACTTAAAGAACTCCATTTGAATTAAGAAAAGAAAGAACTAGCTTTACTTTTGCAATTGCTTTTGTTCATAACAACATAACCTACATAAATTCATTATTATTATTATTATTACAAAGGCCTTATTGCACTGCGACCAGAAGTTAGATATTTTGTACCGGCCTGTAGGATTAGAGGATTAGGATTAGAGCCTCTATACCGAGGCTTCTGATAAAAGAGAGCACTTTGGTAGGGTCTATTTGTTCCCATATCCTGTAGGGGGAATAAGTTCACCACCTAGATGTTGAAGACGACGACTGATTAGCGAGGGGCATTCACATAGAATATGTTCTGATGTTTCTTGCTGCATCTCACAGAATCTGCAGGTGTCGATTTCTGAAAGTTTTAATTTCTTAAGGTGGTACCTAAGGTTGCAGTGACCCGATAGGTAACCTGTTAGAGTGCGAATTTCACTCTTTGTTAGGTTGATGATACGTTTTGATCGCGTCATCTGGGGGACGAGAAATTGTTTGGCTTGTCTCAGCCCTGCACTGTCGGTCCAGTGACGATTTATCTCCGTTTCCTTCCATTTTCTGAGCAGTTCTCGTTTGTGTCCTTTCGATAGTCCACAGAACGGCTCTGGGCCGATTAATGGTGTCATCGCCCCGCGTTTAGCTAGGGAATCTGCCACCTCGTTTCCTATATGGCCTTCGTGCCCTGGTTCTTAGAGGCAAGGGCATTCAGCTGCTGGAAACAGTTCTCTACAAGTCCGGATGAGATCGTAAAGGAACTCAGCGCTATGAGCGCTGCCTGACTGTCAGAGAAGATGTAAGTCCGTGCGCCTTGCATTTTCCTACGAAGGCATTCGCGAGCACAGATTTCTATTGCATGTATCTCTGCCTGAAAAATGGTTGGCGATTTTCCCATGCCTATGGATTTGTTGAACCTTGGTCCGAAAATGCCAGCCCCGGTGTCGCCGTTTTCCAGTTTAGAACCGTCAGTGTACCATGTTTGTGATCCACTGGGCAGAAATATTGATTTTGTTTTACATTCATTCCTAGTGTGCAAGACTACAGAGAAGTTTTTATGGGAAACTAGTGTTGGTTTCTGTTCGTCAGTTAATTAAATTCATTAAGTTTCAGAAATTATTTTATCTGTTATAATATTCTGGACATCTGTCTTGACCCACAATTTTTGACAAGATTTCTTTATTTATGCTTCAAATTGTCGTAGCTCCGAAATATATTTTTGCCTTCTCGTCTTTCATTTGTTTTTCGTCCTCTTTCTATTTATTTCACTTCGCTTTCTCCCAAAACAATTACACAGGAAAAAACGAATGTCAACATATTCTAATTAGTTATAAATATGCTTTAAAGGTGCCACAATAATGAATATGAATTCTAATGTCCTATATTTGTGGAGTCTAAGAAAAAAAAAACGATAAACAAATATAAGCAGATAAAGAAAGGGGCATATCCACTATTCACTTTCAAACTCGAATTATCGATATGCGATTAATATGAAAATATGTTTATTTATAACAAAAAGTTAGCAGAAATAAATTGATGTGGCTTTTTGCTTGTGTATGTCCTTATGGCCCGTTTTTCCTGCTGCACACTTTGTTGTCTCTCATTGTTATTACGTATATTGTTTCATGCGCTCGCAGGATCTGAATGTGTGTGCGTCTAAGCGGGTTTTTTGTGCGCCAGAGTCTGTGTCTGTGTTGACCACCCACGGCGAAGACAAAGTCGCCGTCATTTCCAGGACATTTTCTCAACCTGCGTTGCCGCTGTTTCATTTGTTTCCCTCTTTATTGCTTTTGGTTTTCGTCCTGTCCATTGTTCCGTTGTTGCTCCCACCACTGCAGGACTTCAGCTTGAAGTATTTTAGCCATTTTCTGGTCAGCCATCATCAGTCAGCCGGAGAGGTTTGGCAGGGGACCACCAGGACATGCGAAAATGTTAGGACTTTTGCTTGAGTGTCGCCATCGTGGTGGCCATTGCACTGACATCGCATTACCTTGTGGCATTTTGGGGAAAAACTGAGATTTATAACTGCTTCTAAGAGTGCACATTGTGCCAGTCAAGTGCTGTAGAAGTTTCCGTATATAAAGAACAATTTTATGAAGGGGTAAATGGGGTAAATCCTTATTATAGTGCGTAATAAACGCTTTTTATAAAATTATTGTTAAATTTACTTTATACTTTATGAGACTTTGACTTTTTTATTTCGAAAATGATTGGATTGGTTTTTCAGGATTCATACACAAGTTATATAGTTATCCTCTATCAAAATGTATAAATTTAAATTCTCTTTGAAACTATTCACAAAAGAAACGGCAAATGCACTCAATTTCTACATTTCTTGAACCACTCGGTCCAGCTCCACTTAAACCCATTTTTCTTTTCGTCCGGCCTTAAGTTGTCATTGCAAATGAATTGATGTATATAAAGCATTGGCACTGGTCAAAGCGAAGGATTCAAATGACAGTTGCAGTGACCGTTCTGTTTGCTTGTGGGTTCCGGTGGAACATTAAATGAAATTGAAAGCCATTTGCAATGCCAACAGATTTGCACTTAGTTTAGATACTACCTTGGTTGTGAAATTGAAATGGTTGAAGCGCTGACTTGAATAGAAATAAAGTTAATTCAACCCAAGAGGCTTTTACCGTGGTAAGAAAAAAGTTACAAAATGCAGAGGAATATTGAATTACGAACACGGGTAATGGGGTCGCCGATTGTTTGTGTTTTCAATTTTTAATTATTTGCGGTGACATGGATCCTTTTCTATAAATGCCTCCCACGCTTTCTTCATTTTAATTTTAATGAAGCACTTGGAAGAAACTTTTGTACCCCATAAATTTTGAACTTTTATGCCCAGCAGTGGTAGTTGGCCGATATTATATGGCCCTACCAATATGGCGGCGGCTTTTCAGTCGACTTGATTTGCTTGAGGTTTTTCTCCGACTCAACATGCCAGACCCAAAAGTTGTCGACGCACTCATAAAACCCAACAGGAGGAGGAACTTACTACATGAATATATACTAGACATGGAAAAATTAGCCCTAGCCGTGTGGAAGTGGGCGGAAGGGAGGCTGGCACGGACGGCCATTAAACTTGGCCAAAATGTCAAAGCTAATAAAAAGTTTGTTGACATTGTGATTAGAGAAAATATGCTTCTGCTACGAATTCCATTCTGTGCCAGGCTTCTTCTAAAATTCAACTCAATTATAAGGCGCAACAAGGTTTGTTTGAATAAAACAGTTAAAGAACCGAAATTATAACCATAGTAATAATAGTTAAAAGACAAACTTATTTTAATTAAAACCAGAAGCGGGTAGCTCTTAGTTTTTGCAGTTTTTGTAGTTCGCAATAGAATCAGGGGAACAAAACTGAAATCAATAACAAATCAGTCAAGAAGCGTAAACAAATCAGTATATTTACATTGAAAAAAATAATAATAATTACGTTAACCCTTAACCCCTGACTAAATTACTTTGCTGCTGATGTTAACATAAAAATATATATTAGGTTTCGATTTTTGGAAATGACTCCATACCGTTGCAATCTTCTGACTATAATTCTAGTATCCTGCAATGATACAATATAGATTTTGAAGTTTCAAACTATGTGAGAACTAGACACCGAAGGCATTTAAGATTGGGTGATAACAGGCGGTTTCCCTTTTTTTCAATACAAAAGATTATATTATATAGTCTGTTCGTGGTTTGAGGCACTGTATTTGTTTGGCGATGAAAGCCAATAATCAATTCTGTTGGCTTGCCTCGGTTAACAGATCCCTAACATTTGAATTTAGTACAGAGAGATACAGAGAGAGAGAATGAAAGAGAAAGACAGAGGCAGACAGAAAGAGATAGTGGAAAAGGAGAGAGCGAGTCGCGAGTCGAGAACAACAACAAACATCGGCTCAGCTGTTTTCTGGCCGTGTCGTGTGCTTTGTCCTTGACAAGGTTTTGTTTTTTCACCATTTTTCATATTTTCCCAGCAGGAGCGAGCGGGACAGCTGGCTGGCAGAGGGAGGGCAAGAGAGAAAGAGAGCGATACAGAGCGTGGGAGAGAACATAGCTTTTCGATGGCTGCGCCGTTTTCATTCAGTAAAAAAGAAGAAGAAGCGATACTTTTTCCAAGGCGGAAACGCTCCTACGGATGCGTGTGTGTGTTTCTTGGCTTCTTTTGTGTCTTCTATTCGCGTGCCAATTGCGCATAAATTCTGTGAAATTTCGAAATTGCTTAATACGTTTATGCGAAAGACAGCGGCAACCGCAGAACCCGCAGGACTTTCACTTTTTTGGAGGACTAACCCAACCTTCTTTTTAACTTCTCCCTCAACCGGTTTTCCCTTGTTCTACACAGTAAAAATTATCAACTTAGAAAGAAATTTTGTCTTACCAATATGAAAGGTTTTATAAAAAGAAAATATACGAGTATATAGGATTTATATTTTATTTGACGTTTGGAGCGAAGCCCGTTGTGATTGTTAAGATTCCGTAGTTCTATCCATTAATTCTCTGAAATATGTTGTTATTTTATTGTTCTAGGTGTGCCAGGCTTTCGTTGGCTCATTCGAATCGAAGCTTTCACACAAACAGAATCAGCGTGCTTAAAAAATTTGTTTTTCAAAAATATAAAAGTATCTGAGGATTTCTAGTAAATTTTATGTCTAAATATGTCGAACATTTCGAGGTCTCATATGAATCGACGCCATGTAGGTTTCGGCTGCAGTTCGTAGTAGTATAAAGCGCTGAAAATTCGCCTTTGATTCCCAGATCAGCAACACATGCGCTCAAACGGACGACCATAAAATTGCCCGGCGCAACTCCTGGGAATTGTCTCGCTATAAGGCAGAGAACTCTATGCTAAGGGAGCAGGTAATAAAGGGTGCGGACGATATCCGATGGATGCATAATGTGATTGTCAAAATGGCGGCTGATCAGCGCAAGACCCTCAACGAAGTCAAAGCGCTCTATGAGACCTTAGATACATTGACATCATCGGAATCTATCCAAGGTCCTAACTGGTCTATTCTCCAGTCTTTTCTTGACTGGACACGCGAAGGCGTCGAAATGGTGGTCTCGATCGCATTAAAGTGGATAAATTTCCTCATTTTTGACCAGGCTTAAAGATTGGACTACGGAAGCATTAATAAGCCCGCTTACTGCGCAGATTTTCATACAATTACTAATGTCTTATAAACGATAATGCAAATACACAACCGCGTACACAGTGAAAGAGAATTGCGTTTTATATATGTATAAACAAAGATTTCGGGGTCTCTTTCTTTTTATGACTCCTTGGGCCGCGGGTATTCGGTCTCCAGCGAAATGCGTTGACCCATGGGTGAACCTATTCGCAGATCGCACCTTTAATTGTCATCATTCTCGTTTTAATTGCGAGGCACGTGTCTCGTCCTTGGACAGTAAAATCCGGACCACCGCCCACCGAAACCCCCTGTCGTAATATTTTACGCCCTTGCCGGCATTTATTTTTAGTGCCTGCCGCGTATGTTAATTAAAACGTTGATAAATTGTTGACTCTGCAGGCGCCCAGGGTCCAATGGGTTTGCGTACGTGCTGGCAGGAATAGCGCTGGGTGTGGGAGCATGGCTTGACAGATGTCTGGAAGCTAATTGTCTTAGCTTGATGTTCCGATTGGGGTTAGCTTAAAAGTAATTGTTTATGATTATCATGGGAATAACACAAACAACCTAACTAACCGGGGTACTTTTGTATAGAGAATGTTAAAAGTATATAAGTCAAGGTTGCACTTGCAATCAATAAATACAATGAATTATAATTTAATTGTGTTTTCCTTGGAAACCCACACCGTTGACTATGCTTAGGTATTCAGTGCTCAGAGCGCTAGTTATTTCTGATGGATTTGACAGCTCTTGAAGTAGAATAACTGAAAGGGCTTTACAAGTTCTCCAAGGCTCAAACTTGTCAATAACTTTTTCCAGGTATTATTTTCCCATGAAACTAAACTTAAATCTTCCCTAAGTTGGCTGTTCGGGCGCTCTCGGCATTGTGTTGCCTTGAAAGCTATTTGGACCGGCTGTTGTTACCCATGGCTAATTCCTTGAGCTGGCAATGCATAACTAACTAACCTGCTCGCTGCCGCCTGGGCAAACTCTCGCCCGCAAGATAGACACACACAACCGCAGGGCAAACGATGCGTATACGTAATTTTCCGAGCAGAGCTGCCATCTAAGCCTGCAATTAAATCCACTTGTAATGCGCTTTTGTTATTGCTTGATCCGTTTGTGTACGCCTCAAACAACCCACTCAGCCCCACGCAGCTGTACAAATTGCAATTACAGATGCAGGGAATAATTGACAAACTCAAAGATGCAGATGGAAATGCAAATGCGAATGCAAATTGCGGAGCTCGAGAGATGCAGATAGAGTCGTGTCAACATTGGCTAAGTCTGTCAATGTCAGTGCGATATTTCTTTTGTTCAGTCTGCGGCAAGGTTGACACTAATGCCACTGAAGTGGCCACAGAGGCGAGGTAGGGTCCTCCATTATCCTGCGGCCCAATTGTTTGCCGGTTCTTTGGCATTAAATCTGTTAGCAAGGTAGACTCGTAGACTCAAGGGTTTCATCAGTAATGTCAAGTAATGCGCTCAACTGCTCTTCACAATTCCGCAACGTTGTTATCAGCGCCCCCTTGAACATGACTCATTCCCCAGGCCAACTATTGACCCAGTTATCTGGTAAATATTTTGATTAATATAAGCCATCTGCCTTCCGCCGCCTCTTTGTTTTTCCACTCTGTGCCTTTGTGTGACAACTTAATTGGGCTGAATTTCGCTCGTGTTCTGCCCTCTGCCGTCGGGCAATTGATTTTGTCATGAAAGCCAAACCAAAACCAAAACATTCCCGGTCGTGTCGATGTAATTTCTGTCATATTTCAGACCCACACCAACTACCTTTCCAGCGTTTCATTGGAAATTAGTTTCAGTAGGAAGCCGTAGAAATAATGTTGAAATTTATGTCATTGTTTGTGCATGCCGTCATTTTGGGAACAGGGACTTATTAGATAGTGAAAGATTCTGAGTGCTTTAAGACTTACTCCAAAGAAAATAGAAAGGAAAAATCATTTAAATATATGCGAAGCTTAGTCATTTATATTACAATTTACATATCAAAAAGCCTTGAGTAACTTCAACACTGTTATATCTATCCGAAGTAGCACTTAAGTGCTAATAAAATTAAATTAAATAAAATAAATAAAGCGAATGGAACAAATCTTTGTATAAGATTCTTGAGAGTAAGAACTAACGAACGAAATATTTAATTTTACCAGATTCTTTTCAGTTAGAAAACATTTTTAGTCGCAAAAAGTTCTGTGTCAGACATTGAATTCAAATTCCATGTTGGCTAATCCATAAAACTTATTCGAAATCCACTTTGTTCGGGGCTCAATGGAGCCAATCCCAGGGCATTAACTGCCTGATCGCCCATATCCATGTGTCATTTGCCCCTCCGCTGCCCTCGCGGTCCTGTGAGAACAAAAGCCACATGGCGGAGAAAGGACTCCAGTATAGGCATAAATTACATTTGCCTGGAACCAGAATTGCCGGCACAGAGATACTGGTGCTTGGTCACCAGTTCGACGTTGTGTGCTGCAGGACCAGCGCTCTTTCTATGGCACTAGAATTTCCGATTTTCCGCGCTGTCAATTCCATTACGTATGCGCCCTGGTGGCCCGAAGGGCGTGTAAAATATGCGAATGCAATTTGCATTTACTGGACCCTCGCCCAGCGACACACACACGGACTGGGCCAAGAGTAACTAAATGTGGTGCCACGCCCACTTCCTGCCCGCGAGCTCAATTAGGGCGAATGAGAGTTGAACATTTGTGCGTTGGAATTCCATTAAAGGGGCGACAAGTGGCAGAGCAAGCCGGGGAACAAAAGAACTGAGCAAAGGCAAATATTTTTTCAGTGCCAACTCAAGGATATCCTTGATGTTTGTCCAGCCAGAAAGGGATAGCAAGAGCGATGGGCTGCTGACTGGGGCCGAGAGCACTAAAACAAAATGCATCCTGCAATTATGAATGAATGCTGGGGATCGGGGAATGACGGGGGACGAAGAAGAGCCAGCGGAGCCAGTCGGGCGCCAAAAGGAAAAGATTGCAGAAGCTGCACGCGATTCGCGGCTATGCAAATGTCCTCTCAGTGGTGTTTGCACAGCTTAAAAATCAATTTTATTCTGTCATCTCAGTTGTGGAATGCAATTGGATTGAAACAAATATCTACGTATTTCTGAAATCTATTCAGCTATTTTAAATTTAATAGAAGCAGAATTTACTTATCCCAATTTAATGTTAAATATATGCTTATATCATATATAGTCTTGTTAATAACACATTTCACACTGAATCCAAAGCGTTTTACATTTGATAAATTAAAATAAAGACACGAGTTTGATACGAAAATCCCTCATTATAATTCGCAGTGCATTTGTATATTTCATGGATTGGTCGAATGCCTGGAAATGCGTGTACTGTGCGCAATTAAAGCCTTTGGGCTTAAAGCCGGCCAACACATTTTACATAACATTTCAGCAGTCTCCCTTTCGTGCCATTTCCCCTTCTACTGCGTCGCATATTTATGACCTCGCCTAAGTGCATAGCCTTCAAAATGAACGAAAGACTATCTATGTAAGGACATTGGGACGCGCTGCTGCCAATGCTGAAATGCTGAAACGCTCCGGCCGAAGGCAGTCATTACTCATACCACGCCCACACAGGCCGCACTGGAGACATGCATACATATTAAAAAGTGAGCTTGTAATGCCGGGAAATGTATGCGATTGCGAGCTGCTCATGGCCACATATATAGTATGTACATGGTACATACCCATGGCAGCGCACATTCACTTCCGCACAGGGCTCGGGAATCCGTAGGAGTTGTGCGACAGCACAGTGGTTGGAGTGGTGCGGTTCCCCTTTAAAATAGTTTGTTGTAAACTTTTGGTATATTG
>VNJU01001803.1:0-105119 GCA_008042675.1 Drosophila seguyi
TAATAAACATCAATAGACTACTGAGTATACTAATTTTTTCCTTTAGTAAATAACATATGATTTAAATTAAAAAAGGCATTTTCTTTTCATTTCGGCCAGACAAAGGCGAACGTCCATTTGTTGCGACGAAAACTTCCGGGTATAACGACGTAAATTCGTCGGTCCCTTGAAAGTCGCTATAACCGGTTTCTACCGTACTTACGCAATTTTCATATGTACCTCAAAATAATGGAAGTTATACAAACTTCTCCACATACTCTATCGTTTACAACCCGTGGAAGGAATTTAGAGAGTTACACTGTCACTATGAGATAATAATAAAGACGACATAAACAGCTTGGTTGGGTGACCAGAGCACTTTATTACTCACACCATTAATAGAAAACATAATCCAATACAATCGGCTTTTACACTTTTTTCTTAAGATATCCCCACTTCACCACTGCCGGCACACAGATCTAGGCTGTGGGCAGGAAGGTAAGCTTCTCGTTCAGCTGCAGCTGGGTCTTAATAAGCTGGGACAGGGTGATGACCAACAGGAGGTTGCGCACGTTGGCGTTGAACATCTGCGTGAACTGTTCGTGGGTCATGTGCGGCACGGAGTGGATGAGGTCGAGCAGCTGTCGGCCCACGGCGTTGTCCGGCGTCACCTTGTGGGCGATCACGTCATCAACATACTTGAGGATCAGGTCGAGCAGTGACTGTAGCTTCTGGGAGGCCTCGGAAATCTGGGCCAGGTCCAGCATCGGCGGCACTGTCTTGGGGCGGTGAGCGGGCGACACGCCTACGGTCTTCTGGAGGAGCTTTAGGCCAAAGGTCTCAGGCTCGTAGCTGGTCAGCTCGACGGGAATGGGTGTAAACATGCAGCCGGTCTTGCCGCCAGGCACACCCAGCTGGATGCACACATAGGCGCGCAGACCCATGCGGCCGCCCTGCAGAGAGGTGTCCACAGTGACGTGCACCGGGTTGTTGCATTCACGGGCGTAGTACTCATGGATCACCGAGCTGTGGTTCGTCACATCGTTGCCGGTGGCCCACCAGCCCACCACGCTCTCATTGGGGTTGACCTTGCGGTTCAAGTCGTACATGTCCAGGGCGTAGCTTAGTTCCGCCTCCACCTGGTCGTCGTGCTCCTTGTGCGGCACACAGAAGCAGTTTGTCACCTCCACCACTCCCTTGTCCACGGAGCCGAGCAACGTGCCGATAACACGATGCGAGTCCGCATTGCGCCGCTCGAAGGCGTCCACCACCTGGAACAGCACCACCGGGTGCACGCGGACGGTCAGGTTAAGAGCCGACATTCTTTCTGCTGCTGGAGAGGATTTGCACGAAAATTTACGCAAAATTTGCGGTCGGCCACGCTGCGTATTTTTAAGGGATGGAGAAATATAGAGAATCAATGTTCCGATATGTCTTATCGATATATTGATAAATGACGATATATCGATTACTGACATAATCGAAAAAGGATGTAAATAATAAAGCATTTAAAATTGTTGTAAAATTGATCTTTTGCTCCAAATCGGGCTCTATGTGAATACCCGCATTACCGAAGAAATTGTTGTGATTCGGTATATTTTCCGATGTCATATGGTATGTTTTACCGTTCGAAATTTGGGCCTACTATTGTCCTATCAACAAACAAAACTAAACAAATATTTGGTGCTTCTTATTACTACATGAATATGGGAACAAGTAAAAATTAAACTTCAGCGAACTGGTGTTCTCATGAAGGATAAAGTCAAATGACATGGAAGAAAGTGTATTGTGAAATTTATTTATAAAAATTTACAGTGAAAGGCATAATAGAAGGCTGAAACAGCAATTGAAAAAAAAATATCAAGACAAGTTAAATCTTGCAGAAGTCGCTGCTCTTGCAAATGTGAACGAAAAAATATTATATTAATATGGAAATGAACGAAAGTATAGAAAATGTGAATACTAGTGACAATGAACTCAATAAAGTGAACAACAACAGTGATAGTTTTAATAACGTAAATATGCCGGAGAGGAAAATAAAGCGACTGGAGTTTGAAAACACCCGTAAGTCAATATATAATTATTTTTAAAAAATCAAACAAATTAAAACTCCAATTTCAGAACAAAAATGTAGCATTTGTGGATGCACCGGTTCCATCAAAAACCTAAAAAAAATAATTGCGGAACTTACTGAACAATTGCGGTCTTCACGTGGTAAGTGCTCTCCAATAAATTGATATTGAAATATAAATATTTATTTATTTTATTTTTTTTTTTAGCGGCGACAAAAACGATGCATCGAAAATTTGACGATCTTTCGCAAGAAGTGCATTCTTTAAAAGGTACAAAATTTAATTGGCCCTTTATAAATAATTAAGTGATTAAATAAGCTTAATTTTATTTATATTAGCTGGCCAAAGTGTCCTTCTTGAAGCAGCCACGGACCAAACAGCAACAATTAAGACCATGGAAAAGCAACAAAGCCTGGGGCAACAACTGATGAAAAAATTTCCGATCCAGACAAAGAAAAAATTACAACAAATCAATCAGAACATTACGGAAACAAAGTGCTTTACGTAAGTTTTTTTTTTTTTTTTTGTAATTTATTGACAGAACTATGCAGTCAATATTAAAGAATTTATAAAAATATGGAAAAAATTGTTTTAGTTTTATAATTATAATTACTCTTTATTTTTTACAGATCGATGCTATGAAGACCTTAATAATGCCTGGCGGAATAACACAAAATTTAAAAAATATTTTGGCAAATACTGTTGTTTTGGCCCATAACGTTGATGGGGTACAAGGCAAAACTTTTTATAAAGTCTTGCTTGGTAAGTATTATTAAATGCATTGTAATTGCAATTTGTTTTAATCAAAATTAATGTTTTTATATTAATTTTTTTCAGATGCAATCAACAAATTAAATGATGGTGGTTCAGCGGATTACCAACTTCGCAGGGCCATGCAATTGCAGAAAAAGCGGTATTTTAGAATAATAAAAGCAGCAAACATGAGGAGGCCAAATTGGACCCCTTTTTTTTATAAATGTACCAAATAAAAAATAAAATCAGCATTTTATTATATATTAAATCTAGCATGGGTACCCTTCACCAACCCTTACATGGGTACCCTTTCCACTAACCCTATCATGGGTAGCCTTTTCACCCTATTTGCAGATATTTTTTACAAAAGTGGAAGTGGTAAAACGCATTGGCAAAGTAAGTGTACTTTGCTAACCCTGGCCAATGCGTTTACCATTTCCACATTTGTATGGTGGTGGTCTATTTATGGGTACTTATTTCACCACATACGAACTAGTGTGCAGCTCTACAGGGTACTGTTCAGGTATTCCCATTACCAAAATCGTTCTCGAACCACCGAACATTTCAGAAACACCTGCGGACTCACACAGGAGAACGACTGTACAAGTGCAACCACTGCCAAAAGTGTTTCATAAATAAACAGAACTTACTCATACTGGGGAACAGGGCTACAATTGCCGTTTGTCAGATGTCCTTGCACGAAAACACATTCTAACGTAGGCAACACATTCATGGCCACATCGGAGATGGCCGAACCGAAACTCTTTAGGAACAGCCGTACCAGTTAGTCAATGCCAACAGTCTTTCTCTCGAAACGTGTACCTACAACGACACATTGAAACGCACACAGAAGACCAATCTTTAAAAGAAAGAATAGAAATCTGTAAGAAAGCTTAGCCGCTTACCATGCCCTTAATGAGTTGGATCCTAGTCGCCCTGGTAGGTTTTGTTCGTTTTCAAACTAGCTCTCTGATTAAATAATGACGTTGACCTTGTTATCCCTTAATATCCTAGGTCGGATACCTCGATCCGAGTTGCTGGCAGTGGATCGCCGGATCCGTTTTTGCTATTACATCAGTGGTTCCCGGAATTTTAAAATAAATATGGAAACGTCTTTAACTCAGTGATGCTCCGAATTGCTCAGATGTCAAGCACGGGTGTAGCTAACTGTATCCAAATGTCAGTCATAAATTTCCCCTTATTATCACTACACTACATACATTTGCGCAAACATAGGTGCAAATAAATACACACATAAATGTTAAGAGATGTCTACGATTTTATATTTCACAAATACAAACCCAACTTAATTTCGACACTTACATCTGTAAATCACATAATATAAGTAAAATCAAAGTAATTTTGATTAATTACATATAAACAATTTTTATTAAATACGATTTTTACATAATGCATACTAGCATAAATGCGATCGATATTTTATTTGTATTTCTACATGAGACTAGCCCCTCTAGAAACGGGCTTAATCGCTAGATTTCCTTGCATACTATTGCCTATCTCATTTTGCGCACATAATAGCCCGAAATCAACTCCAGGTGAGGCCCTACCAAACTTCGCACTTCTGAACAGGATTCATTGGGGATCCGTCTGGGCACTGGAAGTCCTTGGCAAAGTCCTTCATATTGCTGAGCGATCCAAGGACGCGGAACTCGGATGGCGAATGCACGCCAGTTGTAATACGCATCTTAAGAGATTCTAGAAAGAGAAATTTCATAAATAATGTGTATGTGTGAACACTATAAACTTGATTTGTACAGAACTGTCTATTAATATGTGTATAAATGCCTAAGTGAAAATTTAAAAGAAAACGCTGGATTTAATATAAAAATAAAGAATAAATAAATCGGGTATTAGCTCCCAAATTTTTTTTCTAACTAACCACCAAATACAAAAAAATTTTCTAATACAATGTTTACTTCACTTATGCAAATACAATTTAACGTTAAACCAATACATTCAACATTTCCCCTTACCTTTACGGTACTTAGCACACCATGTCTGCCCGGCTGCTACCCAGAACATTTGCTCCGGAGTGTAGTCCAAGCCTGGAAGCTTCTTCTCCGGACCGTTCTTCTGCGCCCATCGCCTATACGCGATGTAGGACTCCTTCACGCCACCATTATCGGCAATGTTCTCTCCTTGTGTGTTGATTCCATTAAGCTGTGAAAAAAACTGTGATTTAGATCGTATTGTAGGGAATTTGAAAGCCAATCTTACATTTAGACCCGTGGCCTTTTCCGTGTAATTTCCATATTGCTCGATGATGCACTTCGCCTTGGCCAGATATGCCTTCTGGGTGTCCGGTTGCCACCAGTCTCGCAGGTTGCCCTTTACGTCAAACTGACGACCTTGATCGTCGAAACCGTGGGTGATCTCATGACCAATAACGTAGCCAATAGCGCCAAAGTTCATGTACTTGGGGCGCTGAGCGTTGAAGAAGTGGCCCTGCAGAATGCCGGCCGGGAATTCTATTTAAAATTTATTAGGATTAAATTTTAAAGTCTTATTAATATATTATTTTTCAAATATTTTTTTTTGTTTGTTTTGTGAGTTACCAGCAATAATGAAAACATTTTTTATATGTATAAATAAATATCTAAGAGATAGTTGCTAAGACATATTATTATGCAGTGGTGATATTTAACTCATACATAGATGCATTTGGACTACTTTTTACTTACGAATACTGTTCTCCAGGGAGGAGTAAAAGGCGTTCACGATCGCGGGACGAGCGTGTCGCACCCAGTCCGTCTTGTTGACTGGCAGACGGAGCTTGTTGAAGGAGTAATCAGTGCCGAAGATATTCATGCCCAGGAAGGACTCAAAGTACTTGTCGGGGTTGATATCGAGCTTGGCGTAGTAGGTGGCCAGCTTTTCATTGTCGAGCATCTCGTCCGGATAGCCAATGTGAGTGGCCATGCTGTGCAGCTTTTCCTTGGCCTCCTTCTTGGTCTTGGCGTCCATCCAGATGACCTCGTCCAGGATGTCGTTAAAGACGTTGCGGATATCGTTGACCATCTCCAAGGCGTTGGCCTTCGAGTCCTTGTGGAAGTGCTTGCGGACGTAGAGCGATCCCACGGATATGCCAAGGCTGGGATGCGATTCGATAACCGTTCGATTAAATGGCGCATGGTGGCGTTATCATTTCAATGTGATGTCGGTTGTTGGTTTGAGGGAGTGCAGTTATTGAAATGGGTGGTTGGAGAGTTCGCGTGAAAGTGAAACACAAAATGAATATGCATATTAGGATCGGCCGGAAGAATTAGATCCGACACGATCAGATCTGATCGCATCGCATCGGACCTGTCGAAATGCTGTGGAAGCTCGGTGTGCAAATGAAAAAGGGGCCTCGAGTGTCGCTGTCCCCAACATGCGTGAATTTAGGTGCACTCACATATCGACTATTAATTACCGAAGTCCATTAAGATCGAAAGTTATACCAAAAACGAGTTAACCTGGAGACATCGACCAAAACATATATCCCTAAATTCTTACAAAAAATATTTGAATGCATACAAAAATATACACATCCATAATTAAATTAGAATTTTCTGCTTAATAACATCGTACTCTACTGAGTTTATAAATTTAATATTGCAGCATTTAGCATTTTTACCGATAAAGCTTTTTCAGACAAATCTCTTATCTGGACCAGTTTAATAAACCTAAGGCCACAAGAAATAAACAATAAAGCACAAAAACATAAATGAAACAGAGGAATTTCAAGTTTTACTACTATTTATCTCTGTGAGCTCATTATCTATATACACAGTGTCTCTCATGGGTATTGCGGGATGCACAGTCGATTCTACTAAATGGGCCTTCGGTTTTATTCTTAGCATGTGTGTGTGTGGCTGTGTGTATCCTTTGTCTGTGCGTGAGGCGAGTGTGTTTTGTTGGTTTTGTGGTTGTTAGTTTTTCGCTTTACCAAGAATATTATGAATGCATTTTCTAAATAAGTACCTATCGAAATCTTCTTCGGATTCTTCATCCATGCTGCAGATCACAAAGAAACCAAAAGAAGATACTGAAAACGGGCAGAGAAACGAAATACAGCCAACCCCCCGAAGACCCTGACCCAAGGACGGAGCCGTGGTATCCGGACCAACACACTAACCTGCCGGTGGCGATGTCCACGCACTCCTTCCACCGCGCCTCCTGCTCCTGCCGTCCGGAGAGGGCAGTGGCGTACTGCAGCTGCCGCTTGCGGAACTCCTCGCTCAGGAATCCCACGGAGAAGCCGTGAATCCGCCAGAACATGTAGTTGGCAATGACGCGCTTCGGCGTCTTGGCCAGCAACTTGCCGAGATCCTCAAAGAAGCTGGGCACCGACAGGTTGATCATCTCGTCCTCGGCCACGTCCAGTCCCTCGGGCAGCAGGGCGTTCATGTAGTCCACCCACTGAACGTACGGATAAGCAGCCTGCAGCTGGGCTGGAGTCCTCAGGTTGTACAGCTCTGAAGAGTTACGTCGCTTCTCGTTCGGCCAGGAAATCTGAGGAAATGAACATTGTACTCCTCGGACCCCAAAGAACACCTACCGAAGTACTCACATTGGCCAAGGCTATCTCGAACTCCAACGAACTCAACAGTTCGGTCTTGGCCTTATCCTTGTTGGCCCCAAAGAGCACGGCCACGTCCACCATGTAGTCATAATAGGCGGTCACCAGAGTCTCATTGAAGCCCTTTACCAAGTACTCGCGACTCAGCGCCAGAGCTGATTGGTCGAGCTGAAGTGCAAAGGAATTTTCGCTTAATAGAACTCATAAAATGTAGCTAACACGTATGCACATTTCATTTTATATAATAAACAGTATATAATGAACAGTAACCTCTCCGAAATACTCACATCAATGAGGCGTTTGGTACTGTTCTGCAAATCCACACCAATCGAGAAATCGATGATGTAGTCCATGCTGAATCCAGCGGCACGGAACTTCTTGACCTGCTCCTGCCAGGTCCAGGTGTCGTCGGCATTCCAGTTCTCTCCCTTGATCAACGGCCATCCTCCCAGCTTCTCGGCCACGCGCTTAATGGGCTCCGCGCCAAGGGTCTCGATAAGAGCTACAGAAAGTGCAATGTTGGTAATTTTGTAGTTAAATAATCCGGCACAAGAGCATTGGAGTTTGTAGACTTCCTACAGCTAAGTTATTATTTAAAGATAATTATCTTCCTCCCAAATTTTGTTGACGTGAAATGCCGGTAAAATTGTAAAACTCATTTATTTATTTATTTTACATTAAGTAAAGTAAAGAAAGTATTGTAGCTTTAACTTTAAGAAATAAAAAAATTTAAAGACTTCCTGCTTTTAGACTTTCAGAGCACCTCCGCGTAAGCTTTAATATTCCATATCAATTGACTTTCGGAGGCGCAAGCGGCGGGCTCAAATTGTAAAATAAACTTGATATGCGTAAAACATATATGAATGTTATCATAAATAATTTGGTAGCTCTTATATTCATTAGGGGCTTGATCAGCTCCCCCGACCGGGGTCAGAGCCTCCATTTGCATATTCTCGGATAGTCAGGCTGCCCTGAAATCACTAGAAGCTATCTCTTCAAACTCGAAGACTATCAACGCCTACCGCAGATCTCTTCACGAGATTTCTGAGCAGTTCGACCTCCACCTCATCTGGGTCCCAGGACATAGGGATATCGAGGGCAACTGCGATGCCGATGAGTTGGCGCGGCAGGGTACAACCTCCCCTTTTTAGCCGGAGAGGGAGTCAGTTGACATGCCCTTGGCCACTCGCAGGCTACTCTGTAGGGAGCAATTCCACCTCCTCGCGGACAGGAAATGGGAAAACTTTATCTCCTGCCGCCACGCTAGAATGATCTGGCCATGCCGATCAGTTAAGCGCTCCAAGGAGCTATTATCATTAAGCAGGGAAAACTGCGTCCTTTCCGTTAGGGCACTCACTGGTCACTGGCTACTTGGAACGCATGCATCCAGGCTGTCAGTGCACCATAATCACTTCTGTAAAGGCTGTAGAGATGAGGGGGAAGCGACGAACGTTCTCCACCTCCTATACCACTGCCCGGCCTGGTACCTGGGCTACTACACCTTTATGGATCTCGCCGAGCTAAGCGAGACATCACCAAGGAAGATAACCCGATTCATCCAAGGATCGGGTTGGTCCTCTCTCACATAGGATTGGCCATTAGCCCATGAGAACCTGTAGCAGACGGGGGATCTAAGCCTACACGGCACCAAAAGGAGCCTTCTTTGGCTCAAGTGAACGACTTGGCTCTGCGAGCCGGTCGTCACCGCCATAACCTAACCTAACCTATATTCCTTAAAAATATATTTTTTCCTGGAACGGACAGACGGGCATTGCTAAATTGACTCGGTGACATACGTATATATATTTCTTGGGGTCGGAGATGCCACCACTTCCTATTTGCATTCATTGTTGACAATAAGCCCTTTTACCTATTGCGTACAATCTAAACAAATTAAACTGTCAATTTTTAGTGAATAGATAAATTAAACTTGACATGCACATACTTTTCTCTGTTACTTACTTTTGTTCATGCACGCTTTGTAGAGCAGGTTGGGCAGGCGGAAGTGCTTCGGCTCCGTATCCGGTCGCTCAGCGGTGATAATGTCCTTGAGCTGCTCCTGCAGTTTGTCGGAGATCACGGAGAAGGTGCTGATCGAGACCTTGTCGTCCGGAATGTTCTCCTCCTCGAGATATTTGCCACAGGCAAACTCGTAGAAATTGTCGCATGGCTCTACCTCAGGCTTCATCTTCCGTAGAACTGTGGAGGCGGTGTGGATGCACTCCTGGGTGAGGCACCACTCATCCGCATCGGTGTCCGCCTTGCCCTTCGAGGGACTACCCATGGACACCTTGTTGATGGTGGTGCTGTCGCTATGGAGTGCGGTGGCCTGCGGGGTCTCCTGGGAGCTGGACGCCCTTACAACATAGTTAATCCAAAGCCCAAATGCGCCAGCGGCAGCCAGAAATAGAATGATGCTGACCACCAGCAGACCTCTTTCCAACTTAGTGCGACGACGCCACCAGTTGGGGTTCCTGAAGGATGAGAAAGAAAGTCGCAGTTAGGTGGGAATCAAATTAATCTTTAAATTGTTTTGTAATTAAATCTGCTGGCATTATATTACATCACATTCTATATGTGCACTTAATATTTGGAGAGATTCTGTAGGTAAGTACAGAAGACTAGAATAAAAGTCAGACAAAGACATTTCATTTACTAAAGAACTTTCTTTTAAAATCCCCCTGCTAACTGATTATATAACATTTAATTGCAATAGCAATAAAAAACATTTCAACACATAAAAAAACTCCGGAAATGAAAACAGCGACACGTTCGTAAACTGGAAGCGTTGTTAATTTATAATGATACCTATGCAAAGCAATATTTCTTTTAAAAACAACGACATAGATAATTTTAGAAATTTGTGTGGCTTCTTCAATATTTTTTAAAATTTCGCCAACTAAATATTTTTAAAATCAGAACATTAAACCCGTAATAAAACCTGAGTAACAGATTTTGGCAGCTGCTTAGACCCTAAATCGGCTACTAGCTGTATGTAATTGGTGGCTCACTTCCGATTTGTCAATGTATCGGCCCCCTGACCCCCTCTGGGCCCCCTTCGCATCACCAGAGGCGCTCGATTTGGCAATTTACTGCCATAATTATTGTTGTTACTCCGTTGTTCAACTGGTTAAATTTCGTACACACAAAGTTTGAAAAGTCATGTTGGCCACCGAACTCGTTACGACATTTGAGTATTTTTGTTTGATGGTTTTCGCGTTTGTGTGTGTGTGTGCGAACACACACAGGCAAAGCTCTGTTTAATGCCCGGCCATTTCCGTGGTCGAAGTGTAAGTATATCACGGCGAAATAAAAAAGAAAACATCTACATCAGTAGCTGCACGAAAATAGATTCCGAAAAGTGATGAATTTTTGCACGCTTCAATTATTGTGGAAAATTGTAAAATAATAACCCAAAAAGTTATGACTCCGGAGCGCAGCGAAGATGCTTTTAATGGGCGATTAAGTCACGGGCAGTGAATCCGACCGTTTACGGCCGATTGGGGGAAAGGTCAGGTCCGCTAAGCAGAATCCGGCATCGCAGATCCCCCATCGTATAGGGCCCCGCCCCACAAAACAGCCGAAGACCGTCATAGTCGAATATACATCTCCCCCAAACTCGTGCCAATGCTATGGATCGGCGAGAGATCAATTATCCAGTTTAATGTGGCTGAACTTTTCCCTACCGCTAATGATACTCGGCCAGAATCGCAGCACCAAAAAACTAGGATGACTAATCAGATAGTGATTAATGTGGATATGCGCCGTGGGCTCTTGAAAACCTCCATATTTGCATAGTATACAGCGGATATGCCACGTTTATTTACTTATTTGATTTATACAAAATGCTGATGATGGTTCTTCTAATTTATTCCGAGTTCTTATTATTTTGGGGCTGAAGTGCAGTACATCGAGAACTGGCCGCTTAATGAATTCGAGACCCGCAAAAACTCGCCAGTATTTCGAAATTTCGTAAGATAAAGTACTGTCAAACAGCAAACCAGTTCTGTAAATGATTTTGCCGCTAATTACACATAATGATACCGGGTTTACAAAGTTGAACGACATTGCATCGCCAATCGCAGCAAAGTGCAAAGAAAACGTAGGAAGGAAATGCTACCAAAAAACGTTGAGGTACATATACAGACTTTATTAAGGAAAAAAATTTTTGTCTAGGTCAATTCGACACAACACAAAGAACCAGGCAGGGAATATAATGTTTTTAAATCGACCTACATGCCCTTCACCAGTTTCCTGAAAAAATCAACTGCAAAAAATGCATTCTCAACACAAAAAAAAATTCAAACACAAAATTCTAGCATTACTACTGACCACTCTCTTATTTTTTTTATGACCGTCTTTTTAAGTTAATACCATTTGGTGTTAAAGTAAAAACAGTCGAACTTTTTGGTAATAAAAATAACTGGTTGGTCCTAAATCACATACCATTCCTTCATAAATGAAAAGCAATGGACCATGATTTTAAATAAAGGCCAAAAGTCTACAAGATAACCTAAGCGTTATCCCTGAAATTCATCAGATACAGAGATACCAGTTTGGTTATTGAAACAGGTATATTTATTCCTATGATGTTTATTAATAAAATAATATTCTGAAAATAAAATACTGCCAAGTGGCCTAGATATCAGAACTAAATTTTACTTTTGTTTTTCTAAGGCCGTTAAGTTTTATATATTAGAACTTTTTTTTTATTACAATGATATAAAATCACTTAAAAACAGAACTGACTTTAGGCTAAACTTATTAATACATTTATCATCCCTCAGTACACATTTCTTGCCACCCTGTAAGGCAAAGTAAACAATTAAAAAGCGCAGAGAAGCACGACGAAGTCCGAATACCCTATGGAGGTATTTAGCTTGATTACTAATTTGTTGGCTCGCGAGTGCTTTCAGTGCCTTGTATAATCGCAACTCGCAATCTCCGTTCTGCCGAATATGAGATATGACTACTGATCCGTCGTTTGCTCAACTCATTCCCTCCCCAGCCCCAGCCCCAGCCCCATCCCTAATTAGCCGAGTCTAGTCTGTGGGTCGTGCATTTCCTTTATCCGCTTTATCGCGGGGGAGATCACGATACCCAAGTCCCGGAGTTCTCGCAAGAGCTCGTCGCGACTACAGCGAGATCGTCATGTGCTCATTTAGGGGCGCAGATTGCCAGGGATTCCCATGGACGCCCCGGTATCGAAGGCACCTGGCTCAAGTGCTACCAACTTTAAGTAAGTGTGGGGGGGAGCGTCGGATGAAAGGCGCCAAAAATGGGGCCCATGTCAATGGGGGGCCCTGCTTTTGTCTGCTTTGGGACGGTGTTGCCCAATAAATGTGTCAAGTGCAGGCGGCGTGCCTCTGCCATTGACGTGGCAGCCTGTACGTCACCCCTCCCAAAAAGCAGAAAGAAACACACTGTCGTAATATGCACACGTGAAATCGCACACACATGTGTGTGCGAGTGACGTTTGGATACTTTTACGTGCCGTGTTTTTATTGTCTAGGTTTTTAATATGTTTTTGATAGTTTTTGGTGTCGCTGCCGTTGTCTTTATTAATATGCCGAGCCCTGATTGACAGCCGCCCATTTGAATTATTGCTGCCTCTGCTCGCTATCGCCGGATAGTCCAAACTCCCAGCTAAAAGCTAATGGCATTTCATCCTGACTGATTGGTCAATCGATGACCATTTACCTTGACTGTCTTAACTGTGAATTCAGACGTGCTTATGTCATTTAAGTTCAGACTCGATAACATGAATGAACGGATCAGGATTAAGTCTGGGGTCTGGTGGCGGAAGTCTTTCTTAAGCTATTAAGCCAGTAGAATTCTAAAATAGTACTCTTTCCTCGTCTCATTAGTTTTATGATCGCTTTCTGAAGGTTTTTCCTAATCAGTGACTACTGTATTAACGAGCGTGACACAGTTAGCCAATGTTAGGGAACCAATTTGCATTTATCGCTCCGGTAATCTGCAGGTCGATAATTAACGAGCACGTAAGTACGAGCTTTACTTTGACTCGATATTTTAATATTTTGGTTGCAAAATATTTTTGCATCTGGTTGCATTTGGACGCATCACAATTTAAGCTCGAAGCTAATTCAATGAATTTTGAAATTCGTTGCGTTGGCACGTGCAACTTTTGTTGCTTCTAATTCCTACTTAGCATCGCAGTGCCTCAGAGCTGCGATTAGCTTTCTTTTTTTGTTCGTAATTCCCAAACAAAGTGCTGCGACAAATTGCCTTTCAAGTGTTAATTTGTGCCACAGACACAATTACCTAATACATTTTAATTTCGTTGAGCGAGAGATGCGACCAAGATCCAGTCGCTCATACTTTGCCCGAATTGCCACTAAGCGCTTTTAATTGCCCCGCGAAAATCTCGGACTGTTCCCATCTGCGACATATCTCAATCGCCGAGCTTCACTGTACGGTGCCAGTGCTTGTGCGCTCATTACGGTGTCGCGGACTGCAACTGATTATTGGGACTAAGAGTCGCATTCGGCGGCCGAGGCTTCATTCGCCGGAAACAACTTACTCCTAAAGCAACATTGCGGTTCTCTATTCGAAGATCAAAAAGACTTGAAGGCATTTTCAAAATTGTTTTCTACTTTAATTATAATTTGTTTAATGAAGTCCAAAGTGCACTAGTCGCGCTGCAGCATCCTAAAGTTTGTTGCGATTCCATACAAATGTAGATACTTTTCAAAGCCTCTAACACAGTTGCAAGTCCACGCCAAAATCGTATCTTTTTCAAGAAATTTAAAGTTCTTAATCTCTGGCAAAACTTTCAACGTCAGACAAATCATTTGCAACCATGAAATTGCTTACAGAATAATCAAATTAAATCGTTCCAACGATTATTTATATACCACACAACATAAAAGTAGGGATCTAAGCTTGATATATATTTTCGATAAATAAAACTTAAGTGATATGACAGAAATAACTGTGAAGCTAATACAATTTGCACTTGGATGTCCAAGAAAAAATACATTTCTGTCGGGGCAAAAAGGCTTTTAATTGGCAATACTGCGGTGGCAAAAACCAATAAATTGCAATAAACACATTACGCCGTGGACTTGAACTTGGAGCGGCCTAAGTGGATTTGCTGTGGCACACCGACAGACAGATGGATGGATCTTGGCCATGTCGCCAGAGCCTCAGAGACTCGGAGCAACAGATGCAGGCTGCAGGTCGCAGGTGGCAGGTGGCAGGCTGCGACGACCAACCTTTGAAATCCACTTATTGGCAGGAAGAGCGCAATTTGCGCCAGGAAGGAGCACGGCCTGCGACAATGCAATTTGCCCAGTGCCGTGCCACTTAATTTTCTACCTTTAATGGGGCTGCGGGCAGGCAGGAAGGCGGACAGGTCGGAGATGCGGAAAAGCGGAAAAACTGGAGGCGCCACGGCTAATGCAAACAAATCGCAGGATGTTCGGTGGGCCAGGAGGCACCGGGGGTGATGCAGGTGATACAATTGCGTGCGTCCATTGACAAGGCCGCATAATAACCGTTATGTGGCACGGCTGCCAAGTGCTGCTGGCCAAGGTTGCCAGATGTTGCCAATGCAGAATGCAAATGTACGTGAGCACCCGCATGCGAAATATCACGGGAAATTTTCACATTTTATTGGCAACTCTAAAGGCCCAAGTTCAATAATTTAATATGCCACTTGCGTTACGACTGACAGCGAAATTTTCAACTCGCTGACTGACCTCAAATATAAAATAATCAATAACAAACATCAAGTACATTTATGGCATTCAATTAAAGCAAAAATAAATACCAGAAGACAAAGACCCTTAACTGGATTATTTACCTGGAGAACTCGCGGCTTATTATCTCGCTTATGGCACGTTCCCAGGTTCCATTAACCCCCAAAGCCCACTGACAATTACCCGCGCAATCTCAAGGATTGGAAATACTTAAGAGTCCCGAAGTCGCCTCCATCAATCATCGCTGTGACAAATTCACAAATTATTTTAATTTTATGATGTGCCAAATGAGTAATAAGGCGCTCACAACAATCGCAGACAGAAGAACAACCCGGGAGAGGAAAGAAAGCCAAATAAGAGTCCGGACCATTACGTGAGCTACACGCTCCAAAATCTTGCGAAATCGCAAATAATTCTACCATGAATTAAGGCAGCCGTTGGCCTGGTTTCCAACGACTCACGTGCGCTTCATAAGGAAGCCAGGAGAATTACCCCGGTGACAGGTCGGTGCCAGTCGCTCCCACTCGAGCAATGAGTTGCCGATCTTGATATCCACAAGCAACTGCCAATTGCTGTGGGTGATGAGTCAATGGCTTGGGCTGCGGAAGGCCACTTATCCTGATAAATTGATGGCCAAAACGTGTTAACTATGTATTTTCCTGTTTACGTCTTCAAATCAAAAAGGCCGGGATATCGTTACCCAAAGGGAAGGCAACACAAAGGCCAAATAAGAGACAAACATTTTAACCATAATAAAATATAAAAACAAATGTGTTATGATGTAGAAATTTCTCAAGATTTCCTTTATACTTAATGGCTTTAAAGAGAGGGGAATCTCCCGAAATAAACTGTAGGAAGCAAGAAAATCTCTGGTCAAAAAACTTTTTTCTAATAAACAATATGTAAGAGTATATTATCTACGAATCTTTTTACACATATATCTAAGCTTTGCGTTAAGCATATTCATAGACAGTACACATGCGTATAACAACCAAAAACAATCTTGCTACTGCAGAGATAAACCCTCTCAAATTAGAATAAACCTGTGAGATCGTTTCAGCTTTCTCCAAGAGGTTCGATTCGGGCGGCGAATCGAAATCAAGTCGCAGAGAAAGTGGCGGTCAGTCGTGATTAGAATTCACTCGAATTGCATGAAATCCAATACGTCGGAGATCTCGTTCCAAGAAAATACAGTTTGCTGATATGGTCTTAACTTTATTGTTTGCGTAACCAACGATTTTCTAGGCAATAAAAAAGAGGGGGAAAGGTCAGTTAATGCCACAGGGGCGGGAGTATCTCCGAACCGCAGAAGTAGTTACCTTCAGCGGTGCATGGAAAAAAGAAAACGCCAACGAACACGAAAAGCCAAGAAAACGCAGCCGCATGGCCAAGAAAAACTGTGCTGACCATAATTGGAGTTGCTCTAAGGTCTGCGTGCATTTAATTATGCAATTTGAGCAAATAGCTGCCCAGCAAAAAACCACAAAAGAATCAACTAGTCAAACTACGAAGGCGCTTAGTTCTTGGCTGATTTCTCAGCTCAGCTCAGCGCTCTGCTCGTGCCTGCCCCGAATGCCGGAGAAAAACGTTTTAAAAATAAAGGCATTCTGTATAAGGCAAATAGTAAAACCGGTAAGGCAGTTCCATCGAAGGTGCGACTTTGCTTTTCTGTCATTTTCGGAGGTCCACAGTACGATTTATTGTGGCTTTGCCCCGAAATCGAGGCCTGATGCCTGAGACTCCATTGCGTATACGACCGTTTTTGATGGCCAGGCCCGGCCATCGAGACAAAAAAAGGGGCTGCTATTTTGACTTACGTAATGCTGACCTAGAAAAATTCGCATAAACAAAATTTTAGAATATTTGCCGACACCTTAAATCTAGTAAAAGTAATAAAAGAGAAAGATGCACAAAATAAACCGCTTTGTTTACACTCAAAGTATATGTGGAAAACGTGATCGGCGGAATATGTTTACAGCTGATACATTGGATTGGCTTTCGATTACCCCGAGCGGCTTGGCTGAGAGCAAAAATTTTAATTAATTTGTAAACAATGCCGGACGGGGTTGAGTAAATCTGAAGATTTGTCGGAATTTCTTATCTTTGGCAAATGTTTTTCTGTTTGCGTCTTAAACATGCCCAATGAACAAGCCCGCTGCCATTAGCAAGACAATAGTTAGGCAGTTTGGGGGGAGTGACTCATAACGAGTGGTTACAGCACTTTCAGAGTTTCCTACTCCCAAGAACAATGAGTGGCGGCGGACACCGGGAAGGCAGTGGGAACTGTGTGTTATGTATGTTCCGGACACGCGTCCCGCCGCAACAAAGAGCTAATGACTGGCCACCACGATAATCAAATAGGAAAAATGTAGATAGTTTCCTCTAAATTGCACTGGCCATGCAATTACGATTTCATTTTGTTTCTGTTTGGAGTTGTAGTAACACGCACAAATCGATCATTAAATGAATGGAGAAAAACCATTGAGCTTGAATACTGTTAATTAAAGTGCGATCGCCACCAATTCGTCTCTGGGCACTCGGCTGCAAAGCCTCCGACTTAGTTGACTGAACTCGATTAACACCGATCCCACTCCCAAATGAACCCCGGGCAACTGGAAACCCGTTTTCGAATTTCCATCGAAGCACCCAGAGATGTCATGCAAAGCCATCCGAAGTTTTTGCCGGCATCAGGCTTTGGTTATGGTTTTATTTTTGTCTGTCATTTCTGGTCCACGGAGAAAAATGGGATAACTCGAAATAAAAACTAGAGTATTGGCTAATGAACTAATAATTGTTAAGGATATCTATTAAATGAGGTTTTATTTCCGGGTATTACATCCTATTCGCTTGGTAAAACACCTAATGTTTATTTGAAAGCGTATTATGTTGTGAGTTCAAAGGGTAAACAAAAATCCTTACAAACGTTATGTCCTTTATTCAATATAACTATAGAAATTCCAAAACTTTTCTTTAATTTTTATTTCTTAATTTAGAGTTTCGTTTTTTTTTTTTTAAATCCACATTCATCGGATGAGATCAGTTAAATTTTGACATTTTTTACTGTGTGCCGGAATCGGTGGGCCCAGCTCGAGTGATAAGCCAGGGTCCCAGCTAAAGGCCCCTCGAAACGTGTTTTCAATAATCATGCGCAACTTTCTTTTTACCAGTGCGTCCCCATAAGCACCGCAGATATCTGCCCGAATGCCGTCGAGTGGATAGGCTAGAGAAACTGTCCGAGCAAGACCACTTGGGGAGTCGGGGACTACGGATTGGGGATGGAATGGCTGTCCAGGAAAAGCGCTAATCGAAGTTTATGGAGGAGGTGGAATACTTACTTAATGACTGTCTGCATATTGGCCGTTTTTGGTCGGTTTTTGTGATGGACCGACAATATTTATTTTACTGCGCGACAAGTTGGCTTAATTTCTTTATCGTGAAATTAACGAGTGGCTGCTAGCTGTTGAAGAGAATTAATTGCATTCAGTAAGCACTCAGCTCACACTCAAACTAAACTTCAACGTCGTGCGGTTGCAGGCGTCACAACAGCGAAGGAGGAACGGAGCTTGTCCTCTCCTCATTTCAGTATATTAGTTATTGACTTTGGTTTGTTAAACTATTTAGCAAGCAATTAATTTACACAGCGCTCCAAAAAAATGTTTTTGTTTTTTAATTTTACTCTTCAGAAAACTTAAATATGTTTATTTCAGAAGAAAAAAGTTTTTTGTGTTAAAGTTATAGAAGTGCAAGGACTAGGTTCGTCTATTCGACGAAGTTTACCCACAAGCGGGAGAAAATTAACGATACGCTTCTAGGGTTAATTTTTATTTCTTAATTTAGAGTTTGTTTTTTTCTTAAATCCAAATCTAACTCCCGCTGATGGGAATTTGAAACAAACTGCCACAAACCGTCGGCTAATCCGCAACCCGGACTTGGAAACTCGCGGTGGAACTTGACGAAAGAAATGAAACCGACTGAGCTTCAGAGCTCCACGCGCACATCTATATAAAAAATATGTGTGAAAAGAGCGCTGCCACATCGCTGAAATTCGGATACCTAATGAGGTGCAGGTGTTCCCGGTCTACGGACTAGCTTGCAGCGATGGATTGTAACGGAACTGGTGGTTTGGGCAATGCCGGGCTAGCTCAGTGTCCCAGGGCGGGTTTTCGACCCGATGCCCACAGTCCGAACAATAAACAAAAAAATACCGATAAATATCGGACGTCTCGAAACTACAACACCCATCACTACATAAAAAAGCTAAACAAACAAAAAAAAACGCAATTTGGACGACACTTGCCGGACGGAATTGGTGGCTTTGATGACTTGCCACGACGCACCCACCCAACCTTGTGATGCCTCCTGAGGACCTTGGGGAACCACCCATCTCCGGCGGACTAGAGCCTATTCCAGGCGGTCTAGCGACCGGCCCAGCTCCCCCAGGTAAAGACTTCTATTCACGGCTCATATTTGTGTTGTAATACTTTATACACTTTCAGCTTGTCTTAATCCTTACATGGATGGATTAATCTAATTTATCTTCCCGACCCGGATCCCGGCAAAACCATCACCCTAGCCTGGGATGCGCTAGCTCCAAGGCTTCCGCTTTTTCAAGATTCGGCGGAGGAGAAGCGGCGCTCCGCTAAAGAGCAAATTTCGCTAGGAAATCTGGCCACAAGTTGGCCACAGGTGAGTTCCCAATTCCTACCTAATATCCCTGCTGGAGCTCAAAGAGAAACAGAAAGGGGGGCTTGTTTAATTTTCAATATTTAATCGCTGCTTCTTCTTAACCAATTATTCTTTTTTTGCAGCACTTGTGTTGCACAAATCCCTGACACGAGCTTAGGGGACGCGGAGGACAAAGGACGGAGAGATCACGGTATGTCGAATACAAATTTCCTCCAAATTAGGAGTGGCTCCGGCCTGATGGTGACTGGCCTGCAGAATCTAGGACGCGGCTACTTTGCTCTCGTTCACCCTGGGTGCCTGCGGCGGTTATTTCCCTGCGGCTGCTCGGTGCTCGTTCGTGGTCAGTTCCGTATTTACGGAAACTCCGCCAAAACCAGATTAAATCCGGCAAATAAAATATAAAGGTGCCGTGGCCAGTGATTCCACTGCCACGCTGAAACCTAATAAAAAACACCTTTTATTCTTGCCTTAACCTTTTCGACCACTTCAACTCACGGTTTTTCAATTTTTCAGATGCTAATTTTCACTAACGCCGCCTGCTCGTTCCCGATTCTTCTATCTACTGCCTTTCCCCTTTCTGCCTACACCTCCCTATACGGGCTCGTTCTGTTGCCCACACTCTGCCGTCGATACCCCGTTCGTTTTGGCGCTCAGGGCAACGATCGCTTCAAGGGCAACATCCCTTTCTCTTAAAAAGAGCTGGCCGAGATCTAGGGGGCGCCACCGTTCTCCTTTTTTCGGTTCGCTGTTGCCCTTCACCTCTATCCCTATCGCTCCTACCCTATCGATATATAGATGTCCCTTTATCCCATTTAGACTGGAAGTGCAAGAGGATTTTGGCTACATTAATTTGTTAACCGTTTAAAAACGTATTTTACATATTTTTTGCTTGTGTTTACATCTCGAGCTCAATAAATTATTAACATAGTTTTAAGCAGGAATCGCAAATAAGAGTTTTGGGTAAAATAAAAGTTACTACCGCCAAATTGAGCTGGAAATATGAAAAAATTTGAAGATCAACTTTTATTTTAACATTTAACACTAATTACCAATTATTAATAAAATAATTGTACAATACATATTATTTTCAATTTCTATATAAATGTTGGGTGATAACTGTTATTTAAAATTTTTAAAAACAATAATAAAAAATAAAACCCATTCTCCAATTTGTATTTATTCAAAAAAAATTTTAAATATAATTATTATACAATTTAATTTAAAAAACTGAAAATACAATTATTATTTTAAAAATTGAAAATACAGTTTTTATTTAATTTATATACAATAAAAAAATACTATACATTATTAATCTACGATATATACCTCAAACTTAAAGCTCGGTATCGAGTTCTAAAAGTTGTCACGCAGCGGAAAAATGTTTATTCTTTTGAAGTGTGACCGCTCCTTTTACTTGTTTTTCAGCAATTTTTGAAACAATAGACACGTTCATCTTTTGATGATAATAATAGTTGTCCCTTAGCTATTGGCATGCATTCCGGCTGCTGCGCCTTTCTTGGACAGCTACCAGTACAAGTGGAAGGCACTCGGATGATTGGAATTGAGTTCAGTGTCCCGTTCAGGAAGAAACATGATGGCACCAGTGCATAACAATATGCATTGGTTTACGATTGTCCCTGCATTCGTATTGTTATTTTTATTTTTATTTTTTCGTCCCATGTCTCTTTAATGCATGTTTATGTAATTTTCAAAGTATTGTATTTGCCTCCATCAAATTATTTAAGACTGTATTTGCTCTTTTAACTCCTTCGACTTTTCTACCCATTATTGTTCGTGGCGGGATCCATACTTTGAAATATGTGAAGGGCAGAGCGAGAGGCAAACATCGGGGACAGTCTGTTTTATTAAAATTTTTATAAACAATAGGTTTCAAATATTGCCGGGTGTCAACAAAGTATGACCTCATCATTGGCGCTCCTTATACTTGTTGCTCGGCAATTTTTGAGCGGCATTGATGCGGTCATACTTTGTTGACATGGCAATATTTTAAATAATAGACACGTTCATATTTTGATGATATTAATAGTTGTTCCTTAGCTTTTGGCATGCATTTCGGCGGCTGCACCTGTCTTGTACCAAAGAGTATGAATATATAGTTTTATTCTCTTTGGATCTATACAGTGCTATGAATTCATTTTTTCCTGAATGTGTTCCGTTATACTATCCGTCAACCTCGATAAGCCTTGAATTAATAAAGAGTTGAGTCGCCTTAAAAACAAAAAATCTAATCCGTATTCTAAATATAAACGTAACGGTTCTCAATCCCCCCTTTCCTCTTATATATATGCTCGGTTGAGATTTACCGTGCTGAACGCGCAGTGTTACAAAAATTATTAGACTCGTTGTAAGGCCTAATTCTCTGAGGACCCAAAACAGTCTTATAATTTTGATAACACCAAACGTAAGCCAATTACTTATCCTTCCTTGCTTTCCTTTGAAAATACTACCGTTAAAAATTATCAGGCAATTGCCGATCTGTTTGCGCAGTTTTTTCAAACTTACTCAAACTCCACCGACTCAAGTCAGACTTATTCTTACATCATGCCTAAGTCAAACTTAATTTTCAGTCCTAATTTTAACGAAAGCTCTATCCTTTTAAATCTTCACCATGTAAAGCCCGTTTATTCGCCTGGTCCCGACGGAATACCTGGCGGTGTTCTTAAAAGGTCCTATTTAAAAACACCTTAGCAAATATTCTCAGTGTTACTTCTCGTGTCCCACAAGAAGTCATCTGGGTCTTCTGCTCTTTACATTATTTATTAACGACCTTCCCAATGTCCCGACTATATCATATAGCTGCAATAGGAACGATCGGTAAATTTTAATGAAAAAAATAATAACTTTGCCAGTTTTAAAGATATTTACATAAAATTTTAGATCTGGCCATTTTGTATTCTTTTGGAATTTCGGTTTTAATTTAATAAAAATCAGACAACTATATCATATAGCTGCTATAGGACCGATCGGAAAATTTTGAGAATAAAATCTAACAGCCAATTTTCCACATATTTTCATTAAATTTGAGACATGGCCATTTTGAATTATTCCAGAATTTCGGTTTTAATTTGATCAATATCGGACCACTTAACATATGTATACCTAATGAATATATATATATATCTGTTTGGACTTGTTGCTCGCAACATTTTTCGCCAGCAACATTCTTTGCTGGCAACATTTATTTTATGTCAGTATTCGAGAAAGCGAAAACGTTAAAACATTTTTCTTCTTCATCTACTTACTGCAAGGCTATTTAAACTTTGGCATGCCGAAGTTAGCTTCCTTTCTTGGTAAAAAATTGGACAAAAAGATTTATTACCAAACATGTCTAGATCGACCTGACTGTTTATGCTGTGTTACGGCCTGCTTTTTCCGTAGGGGCAAGGCCGGCTAGCCAGTCACCATCAGGGAGGAATTTTTCCCCTGTGCCCACAGGTCGCACCATACATTACAATCGACATGGAATCCACAAACAAAACATCAACAAAACTACAAGTGATGGACTAACCAAGACTCAACGACGCAGATTCGGGTCTTTGCTGGAAACGACCCTTCGACGCACCCCTCCCTGGCATGTCCGTTGGCTTCTCCCAGGCTACCGGCTCATCCGCTCATCTTTCTTTTCACTGGCCCACATGGCGGTTACCTTGCCCTATATATGGGCTCGGTTCTGCCGGTTCCCTCTCCTACTTCTCTTTTTTTCGTTCTCTCCCTTCCATTGGTCGAGAACCGATTTCAAGCCCAGTGCTCTGTTTCTGCCTTGGTGTGCGGGGATGCACTCCATCCGTGTGCTCCTCTCTCCACATACCATCCACACTTCCCCTTTTCTTGGGTGTGGACGGTAGGGGGCGCTCTTGCTGAGTTCTCCTTCCCCCTCTTCCTTGTGGGACTGCCAACCTCGCATACTGGGTCAAATTTCCCCTTCGGCTCTGCCAACCCATTTTCGGTGCTCATTCCGGACGATATTTTTTTCGCCCGCGGCTATCGATCACCGTCAGAATGCAACACCACGCGAAAATACGCCGATCGAATCAGGAGGGGAATATTCGCGAGCATTCCAAGGACATAAACATAAACAAACCAACATTCAAGCGAAAACCTCGGGCCCGTTTTACGGCCCTTGCCCTACTGCTCCTGGGTTACCCCAACCTAGGCCACACCCACGGTAAGCATCCTATTTTGTCCTTATTCTTCCCTTACAGCCGCAGGTCTTTAGCATGATAGATGCCAATAGGCTTCCCCGCCAGGTCCTCCAATTCGAACATATTGTTCCCGACTGGCCTTCGGACTCGGCATCTCGCGAACTTCCGGGCGAACTTGGCGTTGTACGTCTTCCCGAAATCGCTCAGGGTGAAGTTTCGCAGGAACACTTCATGGCCTGGTTTCGCGTGGAACTCCCGGGCGCGTTTGTTATATTGTTGCTCCGGCTGCTCCGCTCGTAGGCTTGGTGTAGGTGTTGGCTGACGCGTTCACGGATCAGGTTCCTTTTGTCCTGCGAATTCCAAGTGACTACCTCGTGATCCGTCATTGACCGCAGTTTCCTGGCCAATTTGTAGCAGCTGCCGTGGAGGTACATTTGTTGCCCGAATACCGCGAAGAACGGCGTGACGCCTGTCGCTGTCGCCTGTCGCGACTTCGATTTTCGGCAGATACGCGTCCCAGTCTCGGTGGTCCTGCTCCAAATACGTCCGAATCGCGGCCAGTACTGTTCGTTTGACCCTCTCTGCAGCGTTGCTTTGCGGAGAGTATACTGCCGTCCGCATATGCTGGACCCCGTACGCCTCCATCATCTCCTGAAAAGGTTTGGCCGTGAACTGCTTCCCATTTTCCGAGTGGATTACCTCCGGTACACCGAATCTATAGCCTTTCATAGCCTTCAGGAAGGTGAATTTCGAGAAATGGTCCACGACCACGAATATCCACGCGTTCCTCCGCTTGGATCGCGGATATTTTCCTAGGAAGTCTATATATAATTTCTGGAATGGCCTCTCCGTCACCACTTCCTGCCCTATCCCGACCAGAGTCCGATAATTCGGAGCCTTCGATTCCTTGCACTGTATGCATTGTGCCACTAAGTCTCGGACTTGGGTCGTCATTCCCGGCCAGTAATACTGCCTCTGGAGTCGCTGTAGCGTCTTTTTTGCACCTCCATGTCCTGACGTCGGTTCGTCGTGGGCCGTCGCGATCAGCCCAGTGAGTGACGCTGGAATCCACAGCTTCCAAGTCGCTCCTTCGACTTCATCCTCCAAGCCAAGCACTCCTCTGTCGCAGAATAATTAATCTGGTGCTTGTTTAACTTTGCAGAGAAAAAGGCAATCGTACGCTCGTTCTTTTCCTCGTCGTACTGTAACAGGACTGCTCCAACTCCATAGTGCGACGCGTCGCACTGGACAACGAAGGGCCGTCTGAGATCGGCGTGAACTAAGACCGGAGCCGTGGTAAGTGCTGTCTTTAGTGCCTGCATCGCGTCCTTGGCCTCGTCGCTCAACATTAACCGGCTGTTCTTTCCTTTTTTCAGGGCGTCGGTAAGCGGAGCCGCCATGGTTGCGAAGTCCTTGATGAACCGGCGATACCACCCCGCTGTTCCAAGGAAACTTCGCAGTTCCTTTACCGATTTCGGTTCGTAAATCCTCTGGATTGCGACGATCTTGTCCACGTCCATGCGAAGGGTCCCTCCACCGATTATAAATCCGAGGTACTTTAATGCCTTATAGCAAAATTTGGATTTTTTAAGCCTATCGTCAAATTTGCTTTTTTTAGGCATTCCGCTACCAACCGGAGATACTTCAGATGGGTCTCGAAGTCTGGTGCGATGATCAGCAGGTCGTCCAGCTAAACAAAAACGTTCGACCTCAACTGCGCTGGGATCACCTTGTCCACCAGCCGACATAGCCGCTGCCCCGCATTGCACAGGCCGAACGCCATCATGACGAACTGGTACAAGGCCTCCCCGCAACCGTAAATGCTGTATATGGACGGCTTTCGGGATCCAACTCCACCTGCCAGAAGGCGAACTTCAAGTCAACACTTGAAATAAAATGTGTCTGCTCGATCCTGGACAGGATTCCTTCAATGCATGGCAGCGGATAAGCGTCCTTCACGGTAAGGTTGTTGAGCTTCCGTGCGTCTAAACAAAATCTGTTTTTGTCCGGCCTTTGCACCACTGACGTGCGGTTACTCCACGGACTCTCGCTGACCTCGATCACGCCAAGCTCCAGCATCTTATCCACTTCGGCCCACACAACCTCCTGCATCGCTGGCGATTGTGCATAATGCCGGTCCTTAAAAGGTTCTGCGCATTTCACGAGTTGGATTCGATGCGTCTCCATTGATGTCTTGCCCAGACCGACATCCTCGAAAGATAGAGTTTCCTTCTTTACCGCCTCTAATCGATTCTTTTCTTCTTCTTGCAGTTCCCATTCCTCGATCACTGATTCTTTCGGGGCTTTTCCATCTAGCCACGGATTCGTCGCGTCCCACACTTCTACGTTTGGACTTGGTGTCGTTGCCGGCATCTCTCTTTAAGGATAGCTGGTGCCAACGCGAATCGCCTCGATAAGTCGATTCCCAGGTACAATGCCTGCTCCAGGTACGGGCATACGTAAAAGGTAAGTACCTTTTCCACTTCTTTGCATTCTACCGGAACATGTACTCGACCAATGACTGATCGGTCTTCTCCCGCAGCAGTTCTCACGATTGAAGTGTACTTGTACATGCTGACATCGAGCTCCTCCAGCAATTCGGGCTGCCTTTTCCCAGGACATTAATTGACGCGCCTGTGTCCAGCAACCCGGAAATGGGTTTGCCCTGTATACGGAACTCGGCGAACACTCTGGGATCACCTCCCATCCCACGACGAACGACTTCAACCACAGCACGTCGCGTCTGATGCCTCTGACGAAACCTGGATCTGGCCTTTAACAGCCTCCGGCTAACGCTCCGCATCCCGTCTACCTGGTTGGTTGCGAAAATCCGATTCCGAACCTCGAGGTACCTCTGCATCCGTTCCTCTGCTGGTAAGTATCTTAAACTATTGCTCCTAGCGTTACTCTTACAGACGATTTGCTTAATTTCTACTCCAGGTATACTTGTGGGTGACTTCGGCGGACGGCTTACATGCGGCTGGGCTTGTACTTCGAGCGCGGATCTCCCACCTTTCCGGCGCTCGTCCTCCCGTTTCCCGCACACACCGTGTAGTTCGGAGTGATCACCTCCGGCCTTCCGCAGCGGTAGCAGAAAATACTCCACTCCGGCGATGCGCAGTCACGGAATCCGTGGTCCGGCTGTCCGCAGTTCCAGCAACTCATTCTCGGCCTGGACATTTCGATGAACGGATCCTGCACTCCCTGCGGAGGGCTCTCGTGGACGTACCATTCGGCGGCTTGGCCTCTTACCAGGTGGTAAAAGCTACCTAGCACCCGGTCCCACGAATACCGGTACTGCCGCTGCAGGGATTCCACGCGGAACTCAAAATTCGGAATTCGGTCCCTCTGGCTTGGTCTTCGGATACGCGCCCGTCGCCTCCTGGCGTCCGCATGCTCCTGACCACCTCTGGAGTCTCCTTGCATCGCCTGCTGCTGCATCGACTGCACGGCGGCTGCGGTTTGTTTCAGCGGCTGGACATCATTGATCATCGTCATCATCTCGAGGAAACTTCGGCGAATTTCCTGTTGTAATGCCCGACTGACGTTGTCGGACAAAGCCGCCCTGTGCGTTTCATACGCCTGGGCCACCGCAGCGTTTACCGACGACGCGATATCGCTCGGGATTCCTTGCCGTGGCACACTGGGCCCAATCGCCGATATTTAGGCATAAAGTCTAATATTGATGCTGCAGAGCTAAAACTTGGTATATATGATAGTTTTAGAATGTATAATAAATTTTAAAAAATGTGGATAATTCTGGACATGGCTACTCTTAGCGCCCATATCCAAATACATTGCGTATACGTACCGTAATGTTATTTTTTTGATTTTCCGGTTATAAATAGAAACATTTATTTAATATAAGTGAGGTGCAGACTAGAGGGCTGCATAACACCATTCTATTTGTTTGCATTTAGAGTACTCATTCGTTTTAGTATGTATTCAGAATACAGTTGTCGCGTTCTCTTTGCGTTCACTTCGTTTAAGTTCGAAGCGAGCGAAATGAATGAATCAATGAATGCGCGCAAAGCCTAAATGAAGCCAGTGAATTTTCAATGTTAATTCAGAGTACTCAGAATTCTTTATGTTGTCATTGTGTAAAATGAGTTCGGACAGCGCGGAAGGAAGTCTAAGTTTTCATTGTATTTGTGTCTTACTATGTGTGTGTGCGTCTTATTTAATAATATTGTAGGATTTGCCTAAAATAAATAGTCTTTTATTGAAACTCACACACACACATACGCAGACAAGACATTCGAATCACCCATTCACTTAACTCGGACTTCACTTCATTCGTTTCAGAATGTGCGGTTTGAATTGAATGAATTGAAGTCGGCAACGCGCGCCGACTTCACTTCGTTCAGTTGCAAAGCCGCCGACTTCACTTCGTTTATTTCAACACGATGGTCTCATTTGCCGGTTTGAATGGTGTTATGCAGCCCTCTAGTGCAGACATATTTATTAAGACATATTTATTAAAGCTTTTTTAAAAACACAGGTTTTGCAATGAAACTTCAGCCAATGTTTCAGTTGCATAAGAAGACTGGTGCAATTTGCATTAGTGTCTGCTAAGTCGGAAGCCAACTTTTTTTTTAAGCGTTGTCCTGCCTCATTATATGGCAGCTTAGGACGACCCATTTTTTTAACGCTCTCCCCTCGTCTCGTCTTTAACGTCTCCTCCTGGCTTTCCAAAATAATTGTAATACTTGAAGATAGCCAATTAGAATGTCTCTTCTTAAATGTTTGGATATTACGGCTACATTTTTTCAGATTCATTTTAATATATATCTGTACGGAGCTTAATTTTAGGCTGATTTCATTAACTTTCTCATTGCTGATCTTGTAGCCGCTCATTTGCTCCAAAACCCAGCTTTTAATCGCGGTACCATCTCGATTGCCATTTAGCCATACATCGAGCAGCGTCGCGTGGGAGAACTCAAGCTTACCTACAAGTAAACAATACCGCCAGGGCCGCAAATTACCGCAAAAAGCATAAATAACATAATTTAATATACATATTGAAGTTCATTTCAACATACATTATAATTGAATCCCGTTAAATCCAAGAAAGTTCTACTCTATAGAAGACGAGCACTTTGGTTTTCTTTGTACATGGACATAACAAACATTAATACACACATACTAAACATTATAACAAAACACTTTATTATTATTATCATTTATACATTCTACATACCCTGGCCTTCAATATCCATTATTTACAATAAATAATTGTGCAAATTGAAAAAAAGTGCAAGTCCACAAAGTTTACATAAATTTGGCGCAAATTTTTTCACAACAATTACTTTACTCAACAGCTGACTTTAATGATCGATAACAATTTCAGGGCTGCAAAAAAATCGAAAGATTCATTCGATTCTTTTATATAGACTATAAAGTTTAAATGTCTATTATCAAAAATGAGTTTTGTTTCCATGAAATTTTCGACTTTATGGCAAAATATCGGCCATTAGGCCCAGTGTGCGTAGGGGAGAAATTTCCCAACTATCGCCGGCTGCAACGCCTGCCGCGCCATCTTCCGCTCTGGGTTGCTGACCTTCTAGCGGGGGAGTTCTTGCCGTCATCTTAGCTTTTGACCGTAAGTTGTCTTCCTAAACATGAACCTATTCTAATAACACCTGTTTAGGCTTTCTTTTTCTTTTCTAGACGAAAACAACAAAAAAAACACTCAATTGGACAAAAAAAAGGGGGGGAAAAGGAGTGATGCTAGCATACTAGCTGGCGGTAGATATCCCTTTTAGAGGACCTTCGCCACCCCACTCCTGGCTTAGATTGGGCGCCATTATGTTACGGCCTGCTTTTTCCGTAGGGGCAAGGCCGGCTAGCCAGTCACCATCAGGGAGGATTTTTTCCCTGTGCCCACAGGTCGCACCATACATCAATCGACATGGAATCCACAAACAAAACATCAACCAAACTACAAGTGATTCGCAGATTCGGGTCCTTGCTGGAAACGACCCTTCGACGCACCCTCCCTACCTGAGATCCGTCCATGTCCACCTTGAGGATCTCCCTGGCATGTCCCCCCCCCACCCCAAAAAATATATATAAATTATTGCATTAAATTGACCGTCATATTTATAACAGATTTTCCTGCCTAACTAGAGCTCCAATGAGGATCAGGGGCTGAGATGGTTCTGTGATATCTACTCAATAAAGGTCCATACCCCTACACAGGATCGGCCTGGCCTTCTCGCGGATATAGTGTAGTTAAGCTTTCGGTTTTACAATTACTTGGACTCGGCGCGATTCAATTTTACATTTGTTTTTGTGTTGAATTTTGTCTACATTTAATTGATCATTGTGTTTTTTTTAAGTGCCTTTTTCGTTTAAAACATGTTCACGTGCTATTTGTAAGTTCTATCGTCTTTTTTTATAAATATGTGTGTGCTTATATGGCATATTAATAGCCACCAAAATAAATAAATAAATAAATAATTACACACAGATGAATAGATCACATAAATTAACAAATAACCTTTAGCACTGGCACATAAATAAATAACACCTTAATAAATTAAATAAATAAATAAATAATGATCAATAAATATAAATAAATAGGTTTAAATAAATAAATAATTACTTAATTATAATTAAATAGGTTGGTTAAATAAGTAAATCGGGGTTGCTTGGCTCAATCGGACGAGCTTTACCTACCGGGAAACGGCCACGGGTCCAAGAAAAAAGGGGCTCCCCGGGTCCAAAAATGAGGATATCCCGGGGTCGTAGAAATGCGTTTCCGCCCCCAACTTTTCTCTTGCTTCCGGCTGCCTGGTTATCTCCTTCCCCACGTCGATCTCCGGATCGGGGTTTTCTTCCTGGTTAATTCTTCCTGGTTCTTCTGGTTAATTTCTCTGAAATCACTTCACCTCCAATTTAACCCGAACTCACAAGTCTCTCGAGGATTTCGACACCCGTATATCTTAATTTTTTTGCTTTGTGACCGGCGGTTCGATGTCTTATTTTCACTGGCCCACATGGCGGTTACCTTGCCCTATACATGGGCTCGGTTCTGCCGGTTCCCTTTCCTACTTCTCTTTTTTTTCTTTCTCTCCCTTTCACAGGTCGAGATCCGATTTCAAGGTGCTCTGTTCCTGCCTTGGTGTGCGGGGATGCACTCCATCCGTGTGCTCCTCTCTCCACATACCATCCACACTTCCCCTTTTCTTGGGTGTGGATGGTAGGGGGCGCTCTTGCTGAGTTCTCCTTCCCCCTCTTCCTTGTGGGACTGCCAACCTCGCCTACTGGGTCAAATTTCCCTTCGGCTCTGCCAACCCACTTTCGGTGCTCATTCCGGACGATATTTGTTTCGCCCGCGGCTATCGATCACTGTCAGAATGCAACAGCTGTTCAAGAATATATAACTTATAAATGTGGAAATAACTTTAAGGGTATAAAAGTATATTTTTAAATTGTTGAATTAAGGCGAAAACTTAACTTCGTATTAGGTCATGAAGAATGAAGGGGTTTTATCTAATATATTGCTAAGTCTTAAGGAAGTGCATTATTTTGTTCAATATTTAAACAAGGAAACTAACTTCGGCATGCCGAAGTTTGAATTCCCTTGCAGTAATTAGAAGAAGAAGAAAAATGTTCTGACTTTTTCGCTTTCTCGGGTACTGTCATAAAATAAATGTTGCCAGTGAAGAATGTTGCTGGCTAAAAATGTTACAAGCAACAAAGCCAAACAGTTATATATATTCCTATGGCAGCTATATGATATAGTGGTCCGATTTTGATAAAATTAAAACCAAAATTCTGGAATAATACAAAATGGCCATGTCTCAAATTTTATGAAAATATGTGGAAAATTGGCTTAGATTTTTTTCTCAAAATTTTCCGATCGGTCCTATGGCAGATATATGATACAGTTGTCCGATTTTTGTAAAATTAAAACCGAAATTCCAAAATAATTCCAAATGCTCAGATTTAAAATTTTATGCAAATATCTTAAAAATTGTCTAAGTTATAATTTTTTCATTAAAATGTACCGATCGTTCCAATGGCAGCTATATGATATAGTCGCCCGATCCGGCCGGTTCCGACTTATATAGTAGTGAGAGCATATAGAAGACTATCTGCAAAGTTTCAATCAGATAGCTTTAAAACTGAGGGACTAGTTTGCGTAGAAACGGACGGACGGACGGACAGACGGACATGGCTAGATCGACTCGGCTGTTGATGCTGATCAAGAATATATATACTTTATAGGGTAGGAAATGTCTCCTTCACTGCGTTGCAAACTTCTGACTAAAATTATAATACCCAGCAAGGGTATAAAAATGTGGTTAACCCGATTAAAGGAAACACCCAAATCCATGCTACGGCGTTATCGAAAGTAATGGGACTATGTAAAAACTAAGGTATTTTGGGGTTTTTGCAATTACATACTTTATTCATTGAATTATGCAACTCGTTCGATCACCTTTACGTACACCACATGCTCAGCACATCGTTTCTCTATATGTGCTGATATGTTTTAATACTATTTATGTTTCTTTTTTACAGCGCATTGATATATATTATCCTTTTTCGTTCTCAAGTCTGCAACAACAAATCCTACTTTGCGTTCTTCCATTGAAAACTTGACTTAAAAGCGCATGTGTGTCTACTTTAGAAAAATATATATGTTTGCCGTTATATATATAATGAAGTAGCATTTTTCAGATTACATGGACCGGGTACAAACTTGTATATAATTTCGGTTTTTATGTTTTATCTCCTGCCTAGTGTGTTCCTTAACTGTATAGTATGTCAACTATGGAAGTAAAATTCATTAAGACTTTTCCAAAAATTGTGGGGGGTAGAGTCGGGTCAGGGTCTTTAAATAGTTGGATGTACTACAAGTTTCTCTTTATAGCGGGAACAGTTCAAAAAATTAATTTTTCGTAGGATGAGCCCTTAAGGCTCATTTTGGATGCCTCAACATTTTCGAATTAATTTAGATATTTGCTCTGCTGAGCAAACCATTTTTAAAGCGTCAATCAAAGCAAACAAAAACTTTTACATTTGTATGGCTTTTATGAATTGATTATTTGTTGCGTGTTAAAATAATTTTCTCTCTGGTTTTCACTCTTCCTTGTTTTAGTACTAGTATGTAATACAGATTTTTATGCTTAGTACGACTATTACAATTTTCCAATCATTAAATTAAACTAACTTTAAACTTAAACATTTAGCAAAGGCGCGCCTCAAGCGAACGCAGTTCTTTTTTAGTTAGCATTTTCTTGCTGGATTCGCTGCCGTTGCACATTATCGATTTGCTTCGCTGGCTGCATATGCCCAACTAGAGAGGGCCCAAGCTTACCGCCAGATAATATCATGGAACAAAAATCAGTAGGCCGATTCGATATACGATAAAGAATTAGTAACATGTGTCGGGACATCTGAGGAGAAATGTAAGGCGTGTGGAATTCAAAAGTTCTGCCCGCTGCCTGTGACTTGTGCGAGTTTGTGGGGGGTTTTTCGGAAGAACTAAAAGTCTAGAAATAGTAATATATGCATGTCGTGTTTATTACAAATTTAATTTCAATTTGAGTGCAGTTTGGGGTTGGCGAAATGATATAGAAAACGCATGTGCACTTTCACATTTAGTTCCGAGCACACAACAGATCCTGATGCTGATGGAGGTAAAGAGGAAGTTACAGACCTAAGGACATGCAGAGATGTGTTCCTCATGCCCGATGAGATGGTGTTATAATGGAGGGTGTGGTGTGTGTGCGCGTTTACTGCAGCGTATAAAATACATTCCGGCTTAACTACTACCACCTTGTCCCTTGCCATAGATGAGCTCCTCGCAGATCTTAAGCAGGTCGGCGTTTTCACGTGTCTTCTGTTGCAGCTGCTCCGTCATCGAGACGCGCGAAATCTCTTCTTTTTTGAGTAAAGCTTTAAGTTTTTTCACCTCGTCCGCATGCTCCCTCGTGATGTGATCCAGCTTTTTGTTAGCACTAAGTGGAAAAAGGAACGGATATTGGCTAAGCTAGATTTTATATTTATATTTTTCTCATTTACTACTAACATTTCCAGCTGCTGCATGGCATGACTCTTCATCTTGTCGTAGCGCTGCTCCTGCATCCGCAGATTGTCCATCATCTGCTTTCGATCCGCCTTCAGCGACTCTTCGTTGAGCTTGAGCTGCGTTGTCATTTCTTTGCTCTTCTCGTATTTTCTGCAATGATGGTTAGTTAGACAAGTAGAGCAATGCTAGAGACAATCGTCGCTTACACATGCAGATCGGAGAATGTAGTTTCCAGCGATGTTAAGTGATGGTAATTGGTATCCCGATCGGTCTGTACATCCTGCAACTGCCGCTCATAGCCGTGCGCTAGCTGTTCCTTTTCACTGATCAGCTCGGCAATGGCTTTCTCATATGCCTCGATAACGCCACTATAAATGGAAAACACAAAAGTTGTATTTAAGTGAGTGGTCCTTTGGTAATAAGGTTATTAAATACTCACTTAAGCTTTGCTATTGCCTTGTCCTTCTCTGTAATGCGCTTTATACTCGCCTCCTCGCGTTGCTCTGCCTCCTTAAGCTTTTTCTCAATATCATCTGATCGGGTTCTGAAATATATACATCCATTTGTCAAAATACAAATACGGCTACCATTAAGCTAAACGTACACTTCATTTTTGATCTTCTTCTCCATTTCGTCCATGTTATTGTAGTTGTGGGTCTTGTCCTCCTTATTAAGGCTACAAATATACAAGTTATCAATATAAAATTAGGATAAAGAAAACATACAGACACCTGTTACTCACTTGGAATTATCAAAGGTTTTGTTGCAATCGTTATCAATGACATCCACACTCATTTTAGCATGCTTCTGTTAAAATCCAAAATATAAATTATTAGGTTTAATTAACCTTCTTGGCTATAACACTTTCAAATCATTCTTATAAATCAAGTTTAATATTCAAATTAATTTTAAGCTACTAACAAGGTGAGCCTTACTTTGGTCCTATCCACAGGCGGTTTAAAGTCCAACTTCTTGGCGGTTTCTTTGGCACTGACTTCTAATCCAAGGGACTGGCTGTTGCCTCCACTCGTCTCGAGCTCTTCCAACGTAGGACTGAGGACCCTATTGTTCTGGTTCTGGTTTAACCCGCGGATATTTAGCAGCGCCTGCTCCTGTTCCTGCTGCAGATTCACGGGAACGGGAGCACCTAGGAGCGGATCGAACTTTAGCAGCAGCGAACTGCGATCGATTGGCGCATTATTACTGCCTTTTGTGAACAAATAGTCAAAATCTGATGAATTCAGTATTACTGTGAATGGAGTTTTGTTGTGTTTTTTTTGTGTGTTTACGTTTGGATGAGGTGCATGCGCGTGCATTTTGTATTTGTGTTTAATGGGGATAAAAAGAGAAAAATACAAAAACAATAGTTAGTCACTGGCTGTTGCAGCTCGTCTTCTTCGGCTTCAAAATCAGTATAAATCAATTTCAACGTCAAGGCAATTTCCTTCAAACTCGTCTCTCTTCAGAAATGGACCAATAATAGGTACCCACTATGCACATGCACATGACGGGAAATACATATATGCGGGGACTGGGCTAGGTAAGGTAAATGCCCCTTGAAAAAGCAATGCAAATGGGCTTGACATGTAAACCAAGGGAAATAAGTGGGATTAGTTTGACTAAGACTAACAATGCAAGGTATATTCCGAATCTGTTAAGGTCGATTCGTGGTTGTTCTTCCATGAATTTGACATAAATACGTTTTATTTCATATCATATAAATATCACTATTTCGTCGACACCCTTAATTGAGCACTTTAACTATAGTTGATTTCATTAAAGTTCTAATAACTTTGTTCTAGTATCATTTATTCCACGGGTATCTTTCCTTATCTTTCCACTAATTTGATGTAAATTTATTTATCACAATAAGTACTGAACACTTCGATCAAGTATTAACGAGTCCGTTTCGATAGTTAAACGGTCGAAATAATTTGTAGTTATTAAGAATATACGGTGAAAAAAATATATTTACGGATTGTAATCAATCCCAACTAATTTTAAATCAAACCTTCAATTGAGGTAAAGTTAAATTAATTTTAGTTATAAATGTGTACAGCGTATTTTTTTTATTTCTTTGCTTGTGTGACTCGATGAAAAAAAAAAACAAAAGACGGAAGGAAAAACAATGACAAAACCGAATACAATATATAGCATGACTCAAAATGAGTGTCCCTCCCTACCATTCAACCCCCAGAAACCCAAACCAAGATCCCAAGGGGCTGGAAAAATAGGTGTGCCGGTTTCGCGTGCACTTGAAAGAATTTTCGATATTTCTTAGCTATTTAAAGGATCCCATTTTCAGAGCACAGACTGTCAGAGGGTCAGAGAAACAGCTTTGGATTTGAAAATTATAAAAAGTACTTCAAAACGTATGCAATGTGAATAGTATATTTTTTCCTATGTGCCACATTTTATACCGTTTTTTTTCGTAAATTTAAAAATATATCGAGCACATTGCAACTTTTAAAATATATATTAAATATTGAATAGAATCACATTTTAAAATACATCTTTCAGTGTTCCTCACTTGAGGCAATGAATGGAGACAACACATAAACAAATGGGCGGCTTTAAAAATAGTAAAAACTGCGAAAGAACCCGGGCAGGCCCAGATATTAGAATTTGCTATGATTAAAGCCGAAATGCAGGTCATCTGTAGCCATTAGGGAGCCGATTAGGAAGCAAAACAAACCAAAACAAATGAAAACGGTGACTTTGTGAGTCATTTTATGCAATCGACGAAAGGTGTCCAAAAGTGGGTTGCGACAAGGAGTTGGGTCAAAGAGAGAGGGAGAGAGCGCGGTGAAAGAAAGTGGGGAAATTGGGAGTGCGAGCGAGAGAGGATTTGCACACTGTGCTGCATTTTAATAGCGTGTCTTTGACAAGTTTTGCATTTTCAAGATTTCCTAGTTATTCACACAATAACGTTAACCGTGACCACGCAGCGCCTACACTCATATACCAGCGACCGTACACACACACACATGGGCTCAATCGCACAATGAAGTTTCACGCTCTCACTCTCGCGTATAATTTTTTCTTTGAGACATTCAGTCTTGTCTTGTGGCTTTATTTATGCTTATTTGTTGTTTTTCTGCACAGCTGCTTGTTACAATTGCAATTTCTAAGGCTTTTAATGACTAAACCGCAATGCAGGGCTTTTCCGACTTTAGTAAACAAACCAAATAATCATTTTAGGCTGCCTTTTTAAATTTACATTTGCTGATTTAGCAGTTTAAAGAGCAACAACAATGCATCAGCGAGAGATACAGCGGCGACGTCAAATGTTGAAAACTAACTAAAATGGAATTTCTTATTGCTTACATTTCTCTCCGTTTCCAATAAGAAAACCAGCGCACGCACGCGAGCGAGCGAGAGGGCGAGCGGACGAGCCTGAATTCTGACTGGAGTGTGACAGTGACGCGTATGCAGCAATGAGCAAGTGCGCAGAGAGAGAGTCGAGGAGAGCGCTCTGTGAACACGTTGTATGTTTGGAGTTGTAAGGAATACAACACGGCCCCCTCAATAAGACTCTCTCGCTCTGCTGCAGCTGTTATGGGTCTGTAAAAGTGCATGGCCGAGTTCTAACTTGAATTCCTATGCGCCTGGGTGTGTGTGTGTGTGTGTGTGTGAGTAAACTGGAGAGGGCATGAAGATGAGAGATGAGCGCTACAGTGGATCTTGAATATAAACATCATTGCTTTGAAGTTCCAAGTTGTGGTGGTCAAAATTTTCAAACTAGAGTTTCAGCTCTTATAAAATCGAGTATTTACGTAATCATAATTTACTAATCTGATTAATGTGCAGGTTAAATATGGTACTACTAATGAAGTTTTACTTTACTCTCTTCTAGTTTCTATGAATAGTGACGTGAGAGCGATAGGAAATCTCTCAGTTTTTGTTGTTCTCATTGTGTGTGTTCATGGTTGTGTGGGTCAGAGATAGTCAGAGTTGCATTTGCCTAGTCAGCGATACCGATATTTTGGCCGCCAATATTAAAAGCGATTTAAAAATAACTATTAATAGTGTGTACGTGCACCATTATATACAGAATCGCCGTCCCTCTAATTATTTATATTTCTTAAATGCGCAATTATTGAATTAGGCAATAAGTGGCGTTAATTAACCAAAAATACAAATGCCCTCATCAGGGCACAAATACTAATACAAAACCTTTTGGTGTGGAAATAAATCCAACAAGAACTGGCAGCCTTTCTTCAATTAGTCAGAGTGACGTCACACGAAGCTGCTTGCAGATGCTCACAATATTTTGCTGATAAGGGCTCCAATCAGAGAGAAAATGAGAGAGTAGAAGAGAGCGCAGAAATGGAGAGATTTCGGAGAGTAGACGGACAGTGAGAACGCATTGCGGCATTTTCCAGAGAATAGACAACGTAAAACGCATTTGCAGCGACAAAAACAGGGAAACAGGAAGAAAACGTGCACACAAACCCTGTATTAAGCAAAAGCCGTGAATTACTCCATGGCTTTGCCATTCAAAAACTAAATTATGCGCCCAATTGACACCGGGTCCCCTATGTTTTTGTTGCTGCTCTTTGCTTTTCCCGCTGTTTTCCGCGAGTTTCCCTTCCTCCACGATTTGAAGTTCAGGTTCATTGCCTTGCATGTGTGCCGGGTTTATTTTTACAGTTAGATATATTCCCTATCAAAGAGGCGGGACCTTTGGGTCTGGAAGTTACCGCCTTCGTAATACACATTTCAAGTTCAAAAGCTATAGGGTGGTGCAGGGAGGCGCTGCATGGGTTGAGGGGATTTAATGGCCGATGAGCTAAGGTCACGAACATGCAAAGGAATCGGAGAGAACCAACCAACCAATCAGCGACTACAGTCAACTTCCTAAACTCCAGAAGAGTTTTTTATACGAAGCAGTAATTATATCGTAAATTAAAAATAAAAAACAAAAATTGTTTTTGTTTAAAATTTAAAAAGAAATGTAATTTTTTCTTACATATCTCATTACTTTGATTCCAGATTAGTTAAATAGATTATGCCTTCTTTAATAACAATTAGTTATCCTGCAAAACAGTTGACTTTTAACTGTCCTAATACGTTGTTAAGCAAAATGAATATTAGAATTGAGAACTTGAATAAATCGGAAAATAGTTGAGAAATTAAACAATCTATTAAGTAATATTTTCCCTTATTTATACAATTATATAACTAATCATATAATTCTCCTGACAATTAGAATTACAATCAACTGCAAAAAGCTTGAATAGCTTGACTGTAGTTGGAGGGTTGGCCGGCTTTATTCACAGAATTATACCTGACTACTTACGGTTTTGGTTGCTGGCGCCGTCTTGGAATTCGGCATCAAAGCACTGCTCCTCGCCGGTACTGCCCACCATAGGAACAACGCCGCCAGCATTAGCCTTAATCTTGGCTTGGTTGTGAAAGCCGCTGGTGGTTAACTGCGGCGTCTTGAACATGTCATCTGAGACTGGTGAAATGGCACCAAAGTGCTCAACAAATTCATCATCCTTCTCGTCGCCGGCACTTAAATGCGCCTGCTCCTTGGCAGACAGCTTCTGCTCTTGCTCCTGTACTACGGGGGATTTTTCGAGTGCCGACACTGGAGGATTTCCACCATCGTGGATGGGAGGCCTCCTTAAGTTTTGATGGGTGGGAATCGGTGGCGAGGTTGAAACGAATGGCTGAGTCGACGGCTGCTGCTGAGGTGAGCCAATAATTGCCGCCTCCTCCACCCGCATGGAGACATCCACATCCATTGCTTCAAAATCCTCACCAGCCATGCATTCCTCGGTGGCCTTATCAGCCGGTGATGCATTCTGCTCCAGGCAAAATGTGCGTCTTGGCCGATAATTTTCCATATTTAAAGTTCTTTGGGGTGAGGCTTCCTCCTTCTTCGCCGTGGACTGATCTAATGAAAAAGTTCGCCTCTGATGCTCGGCGATGGATCCTAACTGTACATCGAAGGTCGCAGAACCCTCAAGGGGAGTACCCTCGGACACAAATTCTGGAGTGGCATCCATCCTACTGCCGTTGTCAAAGGTTCCGTTAAGAGGCTTTGGTGAAACCTCGCTCGTGGGGAGGGCTTCATTGAGATGCTCTGGTTTCGGTGGGCTGGCTTCAGTCACCTGGATGACCACTGGTGATTTGGCGATCACTCCTGCCTCATAAACACTCAGCTTGCGATCTAGGGAAGGTTCCACATTAGCTTCCTCCAAGTAGGTCATCTCCTCCTGCTCGGGTGGAGCGTGGGGAGAGCGAGGGAAGTGGGATGGCGGATCTGCGGGACCTTTGATCGGGAAGCTGGGCGATGTGGGTCCAGATGTTTTTCCTTTGGTAATGGAAGAGCCGCTTTCAACAAGCTCCAACGACAAAGGAGTTGTGGATCGAAGGAGACCTGATGTGATTGCTACCACAGACCCTTGATGAGGTTGCTCTACCTCCACCACAGTCTTCTGGTCCTCAATTCCATTATCATCTTTTAGGGGAAATTCCCTGAGGGCTAAGAATTCCAGTTCCTCAGCAGTCTTTGGACGATGCGTGGGTATTGGGGGAGAAAGCGGTAATTCCTCGAGTTTGGCCTGAAGAGTTGGTACAGACGGAGAGTTTGGTGCTGCTGCTAAAGAGATTGGTTCTGAAGGTTTTAAATCATTGGACTTTAAAGATTCAATAAATTTAGGCTGTGGACTAGGCTTATTTTTTTCCTGTCCTAGTGAAGACTGTTTTAAAGCAACAGATTCTTTTTGTGGCTCTTGGGTTTCCTGGGAAGGCAACGTTGAATGCAGTTCTTGAGACTCCAGTGACTCTTGGGTTAGCTGTTCGGTCTGTTGGACCGGGGGATGTTGTGGTGGGGGATTTTCCTGCATATTCTCCTCATCTTTTAGACTGGGAAGTGGATTTGGCACCGTTAGCTTTAGTTCCAGCTTTTCTATTTTATCATCTTCATTTTGCGCGAATGTCAGTACTGGCGAAGTCAGCTCTGTTCGTTGTGCTACAGAATCAGGAACTTTCGGAGCGGGTTCTTGCCCTTTAGTTTTCAATTCCTGAAACTTTTCCAACTGTTCAAGGATCTCAAAAGATTCATCCATTCTTTCCTGTTCTTGTTTCTGTTCCCCATTTACTACCAACGAGCGCACTTCAATAAGTGGCTGACATTCGCTAACAACAAATTGTTGTTGCAACAACTGATGATCCTCTGGACCGAGAACGTTCTTTAGCATCTCCATGGTCTCGTTAATATCATCCACATCCATGGGTTCATAGCTGAGGTTGTGCCGGCCCACAGCTAACGGGTCATCGAATGTGTTCTCCAATGTAGCAGCCGAGGTAATAGAGAATTGTTGCTCCAACACATCGTTGAGAGCACTGGAATACGCCTCCAGTTCGGAGCGATCCCCCGTGTACCTCTCGGTATGCTGCGACAGGCACTCCACAAATACATCTGAGTCGGATTCATCTGACTTTAGTGGACCTGCGGGAGGAAATAAAGGGAAATAAACGTATAATGTTAAATTATTGTAAAAACTTCTTCCTTTGTACATTGTACAAGATAAAAATTAAAAAAATATGTGTTCTTACCTTCAATTTTGCTTAGGGGCGCTAATTCAGGGATCTGTGTCTCGTCAAACTCTGGTAAACCACCGAATTTCGAAGTTGTGCCCGCCACATCCAGCCGCGGGCCCAAAGCAGCGGCCAGAGCCTTCTGCTGCTCTATGGTTGATGGCTTGGGAGTGGGCTTCACCGCCAGTGGACTAAGCTGGAAAAAAACGAGAGTCGCAATTATGTAGGAGCAGAAAATCAAAGAAAATTAATTACAAATTGTATGCATCGCGTGCAACATGATTCGGAGCAACGCAAAAAAAAAATCATCATAATCCAAACAATTGGCATCAAAAAATAAACAACAGAGGATAAAGATGGGGAATGGGTTAATACACAACGATCGCTTGCAGCAGCTGTTTGCGCATTTAATTAAGAATTGTTGACACATTGTTTGAGTGAAGGGAGGTGGCAAGGGGCCTGGGCCGAGGACAGAAATAGGACTAGGGCTGGATTGCCCTTCACCGAATAATTAAAGGGTTGTTCTGATTTTTTTTAGTTATATCAAACATTGGTATCTACATATCTTAAAAAAAACTGATTTATATTTATTTTAATATTTTTATAAGAAATTCTTTTGTATGAACCAAAGTTCCGATTAATTTAATGCATGTCATTCCTAACATAGGTAGGTAATCAATTTGATGCCTCCCACACCGAGGCTCCACTCTCACCAAGAGAGCACACTCACATCCCCATCGCAAAATCGTTGTCCCAGTCGGTCAGTCAACAAGCAAATGTCATTAATTTAAAAGCCAACCAAGACGTGGGCAATCGGGCACACAAGAGGGAATGGGGCGTCAGGTGGATCCGGGGGACGTGGAACTGGGTCGGCGTCGGCTTTTGTGCAGCGCAAAGAGAAAATCGGAAAATGCGGCGGACTTCATGGGACCGGCCCGGGTTCGGCGATTTTTTCCGTCGGTTCTCAGGGCCTTGGTGCAATGTTCTACACGCGGAATTTAATTAGAGCGCATTATAACACGCTGATTGTTGCCGCAAGGTTAAAGTCAGCTAGATTAATAGAGAAAATGGCACAAGAAACGGGTGATCCTATGATCTATGATATCGGGAGGAGAATTGGCTACACAGGGAGCATTGTTAAATAATGTAAGTTCAAAAATAAGCTCTTACTCTTACGTTAATAACTTTAAAATTGATATTTATTAAAGATTGAAGACTGTTAGAGATAATTATACATTTGCATACATTCTTTAAAAAAAAAAGGAAGAAGGTATAGCGGACTAAAGCAGAAAAACTCGTACAATTTTTTTAGAAATTTTTAACAGATTCCACACGCAATCCGAACTTTGTCTCGGTATTTTTTGGGCACTTACCTCGCCACTCATGGCCTGTAAGTGCTCCATTTCATTAGCACTAACTTGGTTTAGATTTAAATTTATATCGTTCAACAGCTGGTGGATGGTATCTCTACTGATGCTTTCAGGGGAGTCTAGTGGGTCTTGGACGGGATCCCCCAGGATAAGGTCGGTATGCTGCTTCTCCAACAGCACCAGATCCTCCGATGCGGAGGCGAGTAAAGTTTCCAGGTCTCGGGAGCCCGATGGCTTTGCTTGATTGTCACCTAGTGATGGGTGAGCCTCCGCGGGGCTGCTTGCTTCTGTGGCTTCTATAGCTGTTGCTTGTTTGCCAGTGGCCATGCTTTTGGGCTTCTTGATGATATTTGCGATGAAATTCATAAGAAGATCGCTGATGGAACAGTCTACGCACGATTTACTTCACATACGCTTTACGGTTCAATCGATTCCATAAACAGATCGATCGATTGGGCTTTCAGTTGGTATTTAGTGTTTTGTGACTTTTTCGGGTTTCGTATTCAGTTATGGCACAGATTTCGGCTCGCCTACTAGGGAAATTGCCGACTGTGATTTTCCGCGTTCTGCTCTCTCAATATATATTGGGTAATAAACCGCCGAGATTCTTGAGGCCCAGCGACGCGTGCGTTCTTCGCTGGCTCCCGATCTTGTCTGTCTTTGAAATCAATTTAAAAATATTTTCGTTTTCAATTTGTTTTGCTCCCGCTCAGCGTCGCCACACAATAACGCCTATGCTTAGGGGAGAGCTAGTGGCCGACCGGAGCAGAGAGCGATAAAATTCGAATGGCATCCACACAAACGCGATTCGGATGTTTTTGTGTGACTGTGCGATCGAATCGCCAGCAACTTTTTGGTTTATCAGTACACAACCCCTCTCTTTAAATGCTAGTTTGTTTTTGCTCTTCCTCGAGGATTTGTTATCACGGCTCGAATTTAAACTAGTCGTATTATATTTTTTACTGAGTTTATACTGGATAGTATAAGAAAATAACTTGTTACGATTTAAAAAGAATAGGTATGCAGATATTATTTCTGAATTTTTCACTGATTCGAGCTGTACTTGGTCTTAATGATATTTCCCTTTAGTCAAAGTTCTGTCTTTTGTAAAAAGGCCATTAGAAAATACATTTCGCCACAGTCGCTGATCTTTAAGGGTGCGCGTTGGCAAACAAAAGCAATTTAATTGTTATAAGCCGCTTAATTGATCCAGAAAATTCAGAGCCAGACACAGACAACCTTCTTCGATGAATTGCAGTGAAAAACTAAAAAGCTAGACCAGCCTCAGACTAAACTCAAAGCAAAAGTGCAAAATGCAAGACACCGCAAAATAAGCCGAAACACTCTGTAGGGGCCAATAGAGAACGACGGGGGGATGTGAAAATAGGGCGACCGGCTACGCTAATGAATGAAAGTCTTAGCCAAACAGCTCGTGCACAAAACAAAAAAAGACATTTATATCTAGACCAATATATGTATGTATATCAATGAACAACCCTACTAAAAGTTTTTTACAAAAGTTTGATTTCCTTAAGCTCTTATCCATTGACAGCATGCCCAATATTACAAATTTATTCTATAATAAGCCCTAAGCACAAATTTTTTCTCTCTCTGTAACCCTTGTGGATGCCAAGTGACATGCAATCCCACTGCTATTGTTGCGCATCACGGGGCACTATCCGCAAATCCACGAGTCGAGTCGAATCGCATCGAGGAAGTGATCCACATTGCTCCACGGCTAACTTTGCATATTTCGCTAGAAAAGTCCCGCCAATGTGAAACGAAATATCCCACACGATCGTCCATGACGAGGTGCAAGTGTTGGATGTTGGTTTTAGCGTTAGTCAACCAATGCGTGACAGGTGACAATATATCACTGGTTTCACCTGAGTAGAATGAAACCAGGTGCAACTCAGCAATGGGAGCACAAACACAAACAATAGGCGATCTAAGGGACGTTTTAGTTGGGATACAAATTATAAGAAAGCCTGGCAAAAATATAAACAAAGCAAAAAAATAAAACATAAATGATAATTAGAATCCTCTAATATAAATTACATTTTGAACTAGAGTTATTTTTTATGTTAAAATTTATACGAACTAGTTAAAATCGTAAAATGTATAACCAACTTAAAAAGTTAATTTTATATTTTGTTCACGGCGTTTAATATTATAGTAAACCTGGTGGAAAATTTAAATACCCTTTGCTACAACACATGGCAGATATTAAAGAAAACAAATAGGGGGAGAATAGCAACAGTAAAATAAACTATAAATAGGCGAAAAACAAATGCAGAGAACTCTTTGGATGAAACATTTTGGGGGAGTGTGCAGCTCGATCTGTGGTTCTTCCTTAACGAGCATCGTTGGTGGCAACGCGAAGACTAAATTTGTCAACACAGCCAGCGTTCGGATATTCAATGAACTCTTCTAGAGGTTGCAGGAAGTCGCCAGCTGTTCATATCTAGATCATGAACTACACAAAATCAGTTATCCCTGAATAATTGGATAAACTTATTAATTAAGTTATTATTTAACAGTATAATATGGAAAAATATCATTGAAGACCCTGGGGACCAGGAGATCTGCACTTCTGTTTTGGCAAGACAAATCAATTCTATAAGTTCTTTCCAGAGCTATCGATCCCAAATGGCTAAATGTTTTCAGACTTTGCAGTCAGGGCCAATAACTTAATTAGCCAGCATCTGGACAATATGAAATGTGAAGAGACCGTCAGACAGCATCCCAAGATTACGTAGATAATGTAGATAGTGCATTTAAAGGAGGGGTGTCTAGAATCTGCTTACGGCAGAGCACACTCAGACTAGACACGAGTAAACAAACTTATACTGAATAGTGGGATTGATCCAATTGATCAAAGTTTAAAGTCTTTATCATATTCTAAAACGAATTCCGAAATATTCGAGTACAAACTCGTGCAAGTGCGATTTTTCATAGACTTTATTAATAAAAACATCATAAAAAGTTCATGTTGTGCTTTGATAAAAACTTCTAAAGCAGAGGAATTATGCTTGGACATTTGCTTTCTAACATCACTGGGAGACTGCACAGAGTCAAAAGAAACCGCATTTACGCTTTTCTGATTTCCTTAAAAAGTAAAAAACATCACGAAAAGTACGATTGAAATAATGTCGAGTGCTACAGCGATTAAAATTCAATTAAAAAATAACTACTTAATATTTTTAAGTCAGTTCAAATACATTATAAAGAGTAATTGATATATTATATATTAAATTTGATAACACTAGAATTTTTTTCTAATATCAGTGCTTGAACTGGTTTTTGAAAAAGTGACTTTTGTCTGAGTCGCGTGCGAGTTCCTTACATTTTTGTAATTATCTTGAATTATTATGCTAACAGAGCTATAAGTTTAGAATTGTGGAAAATTAATAAAAAGTCTTGGCACATGTTTTTTTTTTTCAAGATTGAATGCGTACAAATGTCGCATTCGACATCAGAGAATTGCCCGTATGGCGAGTGTAAATTAAAAAAAAAGTATACATTGAACATAAATTTAATTAATTTTCTATACAAATCACAAAATGAATTTAGATTTTTATGAGCAACGGCATGGACACCCCCTGCTTTAATTGATTTTGCATTTGGCATACCGGATTCCCTGATCTGTTATCCGATCTTATGTCTTTTCTTTCCAGAGACCTCGATTTTTTTGTCTTCCCCGGCTTATTGCCCATTTTCGGGGTTAAAGTTAATGAAGGCGATCTGGAAATCTGTCTACCGGAAGAGCTGGATAATGTCCGGCAACGTACACCGATCAACTAGGGAGCACTCACAGGCGACAGCTGCCAGAGCTAATAAAAACAACGCTTTTTGTACAATGGAAAATAGCAAAAACAGGCTGTGATCGGAAAATTACCCATATGTGCGTTGTTATATACATATGTACATACATAAATACATACATATGTATATATTATCAAGCGTACATTTATATACATTAATTCCAGGAGAATGGGAAACACATGCTAGAAACAGTATGTTTGACCAAATCGCACTTGGGCGTTTGGGCGGACGAGACACGCCCCCAAGCTTTAGTATTTCTATTCCGCTTACCCTGACGCCGCCATCGTTTTTGTTGATCTCTCGCAGAACTCCGCGACCGCCGAGCCCCATTCCCAGCCCATTGTCCGTCGCATCGTATTCCATGATTTATATCCAGATGCACTGCAGTTTCTTTTCGGCCGATTCTTATAGTTATCTGCCGGCTAAATCTTATTTAACGCGGTGTTTGGTTAGGGTGACGCGGGTTTTTGTGTGTTGTTTTTGTCTGAAAATGCCGCTACGATTTGAAGAAGCATAGTTGTCATAGTATGACCGTGCGTTGGTCGGTGGAAAATATTATTCCGCACTGAAAATATACCAAGAAAATTAAATTTAGGGGTTGCATTGCAGTTATGTAGATTCCTGTTTTGTGAAATCGTGTTATAGAATTAGATTGGTTTATAAGCCAAGTGGCGGAATATAAGTGAATACTTATAGTATATGACTGAATTACTGAAAAAATATCTGCCATATATGACGATATTCTTTTCCGCAACGCGCACCGTTCTAGTATCTGAACTGGATACCGCGCTTCGAAACAGAACTCGGGGACAAGCTGTTACAAACTATTTGCCTCTCGCTATCTCTCACTGTTTTGGAACAGTTTTGGTCTCTCTGGATACCAACTATCGGTCACCATTTATAGCCGGAAAGGCCAACTAAAATAGTTGAATATACCCAAAATTATAAATAAACAGCCGTTGTTATTTTTAACTGAAAAAAACATTTAGTGCGATTTGCCCATTACGATTCCGACCGGAATTCCCCTACGATTGCGAACGGAATTCATCTACGATTCCGGCTTAAATGGCTGAAATACACTTAAATGTCGACGTAAAACTTACTTCTTTGAAATAGATAAAAAGTAGCAAATTTATTTTGCGAAAAAGCCAAAATAACTAACTCCAGCAAAATTGAGGGCTTCCACTTCTGTGTTTTTTAAAATTGCCAGATCTGACCAGAAAATATCCGAGTTGGCAACACTAATTCGTACCGTAGTTGAGAATTACAGAGTGCTGCATAGTGAATAATATATTGATACATTCATACATAGTATTATTCGGTATGGGCAGAAGGCAGAAGCCAACTCGGGTTGGAATGTCAGCCCAAACGTCGCTTGAAAGCGTGACTGCTACCACCGGCGGGTGGTACTGCAACCAAATGCCAAAAGTCACCAGAGGTCACACCTCTGGTATGACGGAAGCAAGTCAAACCACTTACAACTCTACTGTCACAACCTCGCAGAGCCAGCTTATAGGTGCTGACGCCCAGACAAATACAAAAAAGGAGCAGGAGAGTCACTCGCCACAACATGGCATCACCTCCCTGCGAAAGGACGGGCCGAGGCGTTCAAGCGAGGTGATAAAGGCGAAGGCGAAGTACAAAGCGGCCCTGAAGATCAAGATCCGGCTCCAGGACTGTCCTCCCTCAACAGGAAAAGGAGCAGCTGGCTTGGGTCGACGAAAGAATCGAGGAGGGCAGACTTCACTTCGCCAAGCTTGCAAACATGATTTCTACGGGCGGATTCGCAAACAAGGTGGAGGAGATGTTTGCCAACAAAAGACAACGCACAGCCGAGAGTGCCGCAAAGGACGCTCCGGTGTGCAAGCGGCAACGCGGGCCCAAAGCTGCAGTCCCTCCACCCAAAGCGAGGGAGCCGAACAGGAAGGCGGAAACGAGAGTCAGTGAGGTGCCCAAACGACACCTGATCGTGGCACTTATTGACTGGGGTGACAAAAACGGCCAGATGACCGAGGCACGGTGGAAGATGGTGCACGCCCGGCTTCTGGAATCGTTGTTTGCACGGATGGCGGAAGATCCCAATGCTGACATGCCCACGTTTGATGGCTGAATGGGATCAAAATCCTGAAGTGCATGGATGACCCAACTCGGAGGTGGCTGACGCAAAGCTGGAGGTGGTAGGCAGGGAATTAATGCCATCCATACCAAAGGCTAAGGTACTCTTTCCCATCGCGATGCAAATAGACCAGGCGGTAAAGCTGCTAAGGAGACAGAACCCTGACGTTCCAACAGCAGACTGGAAGATTCTGCACGTCGCGAGCTCGCTACCCAAAGAGGGGGGCCAATGTGCGATTCTCCAGATAAACAACGAAGCGGAGTACATCCTATATCCCAGATACGGGAAGATGGCGTGGGGCATGGGTAGTGTATACCTGCGCCTCAAAAAACGCCACCCCGGGGACAATGACACGCACACCCTGCAGTCAGGCGAGGTGGAGAAGGACCTTGGCCTAGACACCATACTGACGGTGGACGAAAAGCTCCTTTTGTAGCCACCTGTTATATGGTGCACGACAGACCCAAAGAACTGAGGAGCCTGGTAGAAACCGGCCCAACGTCCGAGTATTCTTTAAATTTCTGCGTCTCAAATACCTAAACCAAATATTATTATACGAATTATTAGAGAACAATTTGAATTTATTTTTAGTTTTCAACTAAAGTTCTTCAGTTACAAACAAGAAAAGAAGCTTATTTCGGCACGCCGAGGCTTGTATACCCTTGCAGCTTACAATAGGATCAAATCAAATTTGATCAAAGGGAAAGAAAAACTAACAGGAAATATATAGAACATTTATACACGCCCAAAAAATTTGGTTTTAAGTTTTACCTATCATACTACGCATTCAAACTAAGAAAAATCACGTGGCAAGCCTTTATTTTAATTTTACAAAATTTTAAACTTATAGCTCTTGTTGATCACTCTAATTGGGTTAAGGTCGATTTTGGAAAATTGTTCGTTTTCAAGATAATTACAAAAATGTAAGAAATTCACACGCGACTCTTGACTCTTTGCAATCTCCCAGTGATGATTGAAAGCAAAAGTCATAGCATAATTCCTCTGCTTTGGAGATTTTTATCAAAACGCAACATGATCTTTTTTAAGGAGCTTTTCATGAAAATGATGCAAAATCTCGAGAAGCGCGAGTTTGCATTCGAATATTTCAAAATTTATTTCAGAATATGATATAGACTTTTAAATTTGATCCTTTGGAACATTTCTTAATGTTACTGTTTTAAAAATATGAATTTTAGAGCATTTTTTGTGGTTGTTGCCTGGGTTGTACTTTCCAGAGAATACTTCATATATATTATATCTAACTCGGGGGAAAAATAATGGTTTGCAACAAGTGTTTTTAAATTAATTTTTGGGCTTTTTAAATTGAAAAACTATCAGGTGGATATAGAAATAATTCAGCATTATGCTCATACATTTTCTGTACAATTTCTTTGGTTAGTTTTATATTTTCTTTTAATAATGATTTAATAAGCGACAAGTTTGTACTTCCTTAAAAATCGTCTGAAACAACTTTAATAAGGTTAAGTGCAGTTACTTTGGCGTCGTATTATCGACTATGGCACTTATTATCATACAGTTGTCATCTTAATGTATTTTAAAAAAAATTTTAGATTTTAGCGTGCATGTTTTGGCCCGGTTCGGTGGTTTACTTGAAAGATTATTGTAGAACCTTTGCGAAAATTTTTTTTTTTCGCCGGATGGGTTTTGTGTATCGGTTATTAATCTTAGATGTTGATGAATCATTGATGAATGATCAATGAAATGTGAATATGGTGATTAATAGTCAATAAAAAATGGATAAATTTTTGGCCATCAAAGATTCTTCACCAAGTTTATCACCATTTTGTCGTCTACTTCACCTATTTCATATATTTTTTCACTATTCACTTAAAAATTTTAATGTATTCGAACTTACATATAGTTTAGAATAATTTATAATTTAAATTAGTTAATTTTCTCCTTTTTCTGATACAATAAAATGGCAGCAACATTCGGTTTCAATGCGCTAAAATTGTACAGTCGTTGACTTTAAAATCAGGTCTTAAACCGAGTAAGTAAGCACGAATAATTTGAAATCCATTTTGAGATATAGCGCAGGTTTGTTATTTTATGTTATGTTATTAATAACATGAGGTATTTGCTGTTGTGGGAAAATATTTGTATGGAAGAAATTGTTAAAGGAAAACTAAAATGAATATGCTGACGAAGAAGTTATGGTAAGCTTATTTAAAATTAAAAAAAAAAATATAAAGAACAGATGGGTAAAAGACCAATCTCCACGGATGAATGTGTCACTTCAAATGGCGGGATTGAAATGCCAAGTGGAAAAACACACATGTTCAAAATAGAGATATCACTTGCATCGGTAGGGACAGAGTTAGTAAAAGATTTGTTTTGGTTATATATAAACCATATTGTAAATATTGCTAAAGGACTGCTTACAGTTTCTTAGCACCATTATTATTATACACGTTCTTATGTTATTTCAGATCTTAAATAATCAATATTGGTTATTGTTAAAAATATTAAAATAAACATGTCATGTGAACACCATTATATAACATTTCGTTGATGTCATAAATAAAACTATTACTAAAATATGATAGAAAAATATTATAGCATGAAAGGAAGCTAACTTCGGCATGCTGAAGTTTGAATACCCTTTCAGTAAGTAAGTATTTAATATTTTTATATTTAAGCATAAGCGATAAGCGATATTTTTTGTTTGCAGTTAATTTTTTTTTTTCAAAATTTGTTGGTTGTTTTTATGGTAACTATATAATATTTAAGTCTGATTTTGATAAAATAAAAACACAAATTTTAGATTAATACAAAAAGATCATGTATTAAATTATATAAAGATATGTAATAATTTTTTTTCTCAAAATTTTCCGATACTATATGATTGTCCAATTGTCCGTAAAAAATACTATATACTATATACTTTTTATGGCGGTAATGTCTCCTTAGCTGCGTTTTAAACTTCTAACTAAAGGAAGGTACTGTGATAAGATAAAAAGAAGAAGAGCAACTTTCTGACTCTTCGCTTCCGCGGGTACTGACATAAGATAAATATTGCGACCGGAACGGGTAAAAGGGTTGCCAGATCAAGAAACAAAACAGCTGTGATTTCGCTGCGAAATAAATTTATTTATTTATTTCGAAAGCTAGATATGGAGTTTGGCCGCATTAAGAAAATGTATCTTATCAAATTACCTACCTATACAATTAAAAGAAAAAATCGATTCACTGAAAATCGATTTATTTCCAGTTCTACTATTTATTGCCCAACTCACGAATCACGACGTTTCCGACGTAGCACAGTTACCATCTCTAACGACTTATAAATGTATATATACAACAAAATTTTACAATTTGGGACGGATTTGGTGGCTTTAGTGGAATTGACATCTGCGGCGTACCTGAGCCTATTCCAGGCGGTAAAGCGAACGGGCCACATCCCCCAGGCATTTACCTTTTTATTTCACGATCATTTTTTAATTATGTATAAGCAGACATTATACATTTCAGGCGTGGCTTATTCTAACATAGACGTATTTATTTTATATTTTCTCGCATCTTCTACTCGGCGAGACCGCGACAGCGCCAAGGCTGTGTGTTTAAGATCTAGATTTTCGACGGAGGAAGCTGCGCTCCGCTAGTAAAGTGGCCACAATTTGGCCAAACGACACCACTTTCCTTGCATCGTGTCCATTCTTGAGGTTCAAAAAGAATAACGGTGGGTTCAATATATCTCATTGCTTTTTCTTCTTCTTAATTTTCTGTTTATGCTTTATGTCTTGTGTTGCACGAATTCCAGATAAGTTCTCGATCTCGCGAAGGAAAAATAAACCATGAAAACGAACAAGAAGCAAGTAAGTGGACAAAAAGGAATCACTTCAACTATAAGAGGGCGGTACCTCCTCTCGAGAAATTGCCTTTGTTTGGACAGCGGCAGTGGAAATCCCTATGGAGTGCTGGGCTAGAATCATGAATGATGCGGCCAAAATCAGCTTCTCTCTGTTGCACGGTTTTCTTTTTATTCTACCTACGGCCATTCTATGTCTACCTACACTTCCCTAAATGGCCTCGATCCGTGCTAGAGTCCCATTTAAGGGCCGAGTTTAAGGCCAAAACCCTTTATGTTAATAATTTTTCTGCCGAGACCTAGGCTGCCTTAAGCAGTCACATAACAGTGGTCCTACCACTCCTATTCTATTGTATCTCGTTCCTTCACCCCATTTCGACAAGAATGGCAACAATCTGTGGAACGTGCAATAAGGTAGTGTCAGCTGTACATTTTTAACTGCCAAAAACCGTACCAACTTTAGAAAACATTAAAAACCTTTGAATGGTAGAGAATTTAGGACATATTCGATTAAAAAAGAACATCTGCATTTAAGGGGTCGTCCCATCAGTGGCTTATACAAAATGTAATATTTTCGGATTTTTTTTAGTATGAAAACAACAAGATAAATAAATTATATTTGAAGTATATATGAACATATATTTAATAAAGCTCGGTACTGTGACGGATAAATTTTTTTAAAGCTGTCAAACGGTAAACGGGTAAAAACGTTGCCAGATCAGAAAACAAATCAGCTGTGATTTCGAAGCGAAATAAATGAATTTAATTATTTTGAAAGCTAGATACGGAGAAGAAGAAGAAGAAGGAACAAAAATGTCTAGAATTGAACGGTTTTCTTCTCGTGAGGAAAAAGTAGCTTTAATCAAATCAGTTGAGGCAAAGCCCGTAATATGGGATTAAGCTCACAAGGGGCATTTTAATTCTATATTTGTTACTAGTGCCTGGAAGGCCATTGGCAAAGAGTTGCAAATCTTCCATTTATGTTCCTCCTACGCAAGTAATCAGTTATTGGGCGTCGACGACCGTGGCGCCTCTAGTTATTAGCCTTCAGCTCCATAGCGGCATAGTACATCAGCACTATTCCCATATCTAAACGGCTTGAGTTTATTTTGATATTTGATTTTATTAAGTTTGTTTACATAAAACAGCTGTGCATAAGTGTCAGTCAGACCCCTTTTACGCGTTTTCCGCCTTTTTTTTAATTATTTGGTTACTTTTTGAAAGCCAATTTATCTCGTCACAGTACCGAGCTTAAAAAAAAAACATATAAATTTAAAAAACTGGTTGTTGTTTTTGAATAATACTTTTCAGTAAACTTCAAAATGTATTTATTATTTCAGAAGAAAAAAATTGTTGGTGTTAAAGTTATTGAAGTGCAAAGTCTGTGTTCGTCTATCCGACGAAGTTTTACCCACAAGCGGTTGCAAATTAACGATAACCTTCTAGGGTTAAAACATTAGTCCAGTCTCTGATAATTATTCTAACAATTGAAGCAAAAAAAAAATCTATTTTTTTAAGCGTACTGATGGAACGACCTCCTTAAAAGAGCTTTCCAACTTTATTAATGCAGCTTTATTAATGCTAGCCATGTCCGTCTGTCCGTCTGTCCGTTTCTACGCAAAAAAGTCCATGGCGGCCGGATCGGACGACTATATCATTAAGCTTCCATAGGAACGATCGGAAAATTTTGAGGAAAAAAATCATAAAATTTAAGACATGGAATTTCGGTTTTTATTTTGTTGCTCGCAACATTTAGTTTGTTCGCAACATTTTTCGCCAGCAAAATTCTTTGCTGGCAACATTTTTCTCTCGCAACATTTATTTTATGTCAGTGCTCGAGAAATCGAAAGTCAGAACATTTTTCTTTTTCTACTTACTGCAAGGGTGTTTCAACTTCGTCGGTATGCTGAAGTTAGCTTCCTTTCTTGTTTTTTTTTTTAATATCCTTTATAAATTGAATTTTAGTCATTGACTGTCCATATACCTATTTCCTAGTCAAGTCTTCTTATTTCTAGTTTAAACTCTATACTCTGATAAAAAAGGATAAAATGGCCGTCAGCCGATTGGGTAGACAGGGGGAAGAACAGATGACCGAGTCGTCTGCCGTAACTGTGTGCACCATCGGAAGTGCGACTATACTCTCCAAGTGAGGGCGGCTGGAAGCAGGTCCTTGGTCGATCTATGGTCGGGGATGCTGACGAATGGTAGTCGGGCGGACCTGGGCAAGTCTTAAACAGGCCTCCCCTCAAGTCAGGCGTGTTACGCGATCCGTGCCCACTGACTTCCAGGTTCGCAGCTGAGGGGTTAATCCAGCTGTGTTTGAACGGAGCCTTCCTAGGGCCGGGCATCCCTGGGTCGTAAGATGCCTTGCCGTGGCTTTGGGGCGAAGTCATGGTCGACCTTTTCAAAGCCCCACACCCCCTCTGGCCCGCTGCGCTTGCCTGGTCGAGCAAAGCGGGCGTATATGAATGAATATGAAAACAAAACGCCGAGCTTCGGAACTCTCGGGAGAGTGTAATCCCCAAACAATGTCAAGGATAGACGAAAGGGAACAGCTGTGGTCGAGGCAGAGAATGGCATATCAACCCACAGTGAAAATCGAGGAAGACAAGCTGCTGATGCAGAGTCAGGACATCACGGCTCCGTGGATAGCCGAGGGGAGCGCAAGTTGTACTCCTCAATTGAGACCAAACATAGATACAGTCTCCCATCAAAAAAGGCGAGGGAGGGTCAATAGAGCCCGCTTTATCCTAGAAAAGATAGCCAGGAATGAGGCTGAGGGCAAGACTGATCCCCGTGACGCTGAAGACAAGGCCAAATACCTTGCGGAGATCGCGGATTATGAGGCATATAAAAAGGCGAACCCGGAAGCGTTCCAGATCCCTCTGCCAAAGCGAGATCGACCACAGGATTTGAGTGAGAGCGCACCTAAGAGGGCGAAGGACTCCCAGGTTAAGCCGAGAGCGACATCCTTCGTCAATCGGACGAAAAAGTTTAGCGAGGTGGCCAGAGACAGTCTGGCCATGGTTCTGGTTGATGAACTTCACGATGACGGTCGTCTTCTGTCAGAAAAATGGGAGGAGATCGAGTCTAAGATGTCCGATATGGTAACCGACATGCTGGTTACAACCCCGACAAGTTCCATCCCCTCCTTCGACTCGTCAGAAGTGGTCAGGGGGCACCGAGTGATTAGGTGCGACGATGAGTTTTCCAGGAGCTTTCTGGCGGATTGTGTGGCTAAGATCAGCACCGCATGGGCTGGCCTTAAGATAAGGTTAGTCCACCCCAGGGAAATTCCACGGAGACCCAGAGCCCGCATTTGGTTGCCAAAGGGACAGTTTGATCACGAAAGGGTGATCAAGTGTCTGCGAGCTCAGAACCCAGACGTCGATACAGAGGACTGGGCAATACTGAAGGCAGAAAAGGAGATGAAGTCGAGCCAGCCGTTCCTCCTCCTTATAAATCAACGCTGCCTGCCGCAGCTAATAGACCTCGATCATAAGATTCGGTATGGCATAAGAAAGGCAAAGATCAAGGTCTTTCTAACCGAGCCGGACGAACTACTAGAAGAAGTCGATGACACCAACAAATTGTTAGATGATGTGCTCATTGACGACACAACCACATAAGTCCCTCCAATACCGTTGCCGAAAGTCGTGCTGATTAATTTGAAGCGCAACTCGCACGCTTCAGCGAATCTCACAATCCTTCTCAGGGAGAAAGATATCGACATCGAACCACTACAAGAGCCTTAGACCAGGGACGAGCAAGTCTCTGGCCTGAGACCTCCAGGATATACACTACAGGACTCAAATTCGATGGGTAGGAAAAGAGCATGTATAGTAAATAAAAATAAATATAACGCTTTTCTCTGTTATAATTTTAGTACACCGGATTTAGCATTGGCCCCGGTCGTGACAGCAGATGGAGGCTGAATGTTCATCTCCTTAGCTTACATGGCGCACGACGGAGCGGCTCTGAACCGGTTGTCAAGCTGCAACAACGGACCGACGACAACGGCGACCCTGGCGATCGGGTGCAACGAAAACCCAAGGCACACACTCTGGGGAAGCTTGGAAACAACAAGGGCGGTGAATCTCTCTATGATAACATTATGTGTCAATCAAACAAAGAGCATGGTGGTAAAGGCTCGCGAAATAAATTAAAAATAAACAGGCGATTCTCAATACCATTGGATGACTGAATCAGCAATGTATTGGCAATATATTTTGCTGGATATGGAAAGACCAAAAAAAATTATGCCCCCAAGTCTAAAACCATAATCCAGTTCTAATAACCTTTGATTATTGTAAACTTCGGTACAAATTTCACCATTCCCAATAAAAATCAAAACAAAGACAAGGAACAATTGAAATATGGAAGGCACGAAACTTTAAAGTATAACAAAAGGTGTGTAGTTGCCAAAGGCTCACAAAATATATTAAAAATTAAAAAGTATAAGATTTACATTAAATAGTAGCAAGTAATCTTGATTATACTAAAAAACACAGTTTATTTGTTTGTAGGATTTGCATTTGGTAGTGAATTTCCCTATCAAGAATTTCCACCTTTTATTTATGGGGTAAGCAAGTCCATCAAAGACAAATGCAATTATAGCTTGGAAAGTTTCTCACTCAAAGCCAATTTAAGCATTAAAGAGAATCCTTTTTGTTGGTATCTGTCAACCCATTTAGAATGGACACATTGAATAATATTTTTTAATAATTTAATTTACCATAAAGAATTATTTATTATTATTTATATATTAATTTATTTAATAAATATAGAATAAATCCCAATTTACACATATATATAAATGTTTTCTGATTGTCGGTTGCCTCTACCAACTCAACGTGTGCTTATATCAATATTTTTTTGTATATTATAATTTTAGTTAGAAGTTTGCAACGCAGTGAAGGAGACATTTCCGACCCTATAAAGTATATATATTCTTGATCAGCATCAACAGCCGAGTCGATCTAGCCATGTCCGTCTGTCCGTCTGTCCGTCTGTCCGTCCGTTTCTTCGCAAACTAGTCTCTCAGTTTTGAAGCTATCTGAATGAAACTTTGCAGATAGTCTTCTATATGCTCTCACTACTATATAAGTCGGAGCCGGCCGGATCGGACTACTATATCATATAGCTGCCATAGGAACGATCGGTAAATTTTAATTAAAAAAATTATAACTTAGTCAATTTTTAAGATATTTGCACCATTTGGTATTATTTTAGAATTTCGGTTTTAATTTTATCAAAATCGGACAACTATATCATATAACTGCCATAGGACCGATCGGAAAATTTTGAGAAAAAATCGAACTAAGCCAATTTTCCGCATATTTTCATAAAATTTGAGACATGGCCATTTTGTATTATTCCAGAATTTCGGTTTTAATTTTATCAAAATCGGACAACTATATCATATATTTGTCATAGGAATATATATATATGTTTGCCTTTGTTGCTTGCAATATTTTTTGCCAGCAACATTCTGCATTGGCAACATTTATTTAATGACAGTACCGAGAAAGCGAAAAAATCAGAACATTTTTCTTCTTCTTCTAATTACTGCAAGGGTATTTAAACTTCGGCACGCCGAAGTTAGCTTCCTTTCTTGTTATTAATATATTTATGAAAGACGAAATGGTTTCATCTGTAAGCGATACTCATTTAGGAAGCCTCAATGGAGGGGATTAAAACTCTATACATTCTTGAGCAGGAGCCGGCTTATCAAGCCTTGTCCATGTGACCGTCTGTCCGTTTCTATGCAAACTAGTCCCTTAGTTTTGCAGCTCACAGTTTTGCATTTTCCTCAACTTTTACGATTGTTTCTTTGCCGGATATATTTTAAATTCACCCAATTTTCATAAAATTAAAACCGAAATTCTGAAATGGTATAAAATGGCTTCATCTCTGAGCAGATACAAATATGTTGAAATTAAAACTTTTTTTTATCAAAAAACTTCTTAAGCTTTCCTATGGATGGTATATATATGATGGTATGTATATTATGTATAAATATATATATTTTATATCTTCTGTTAGAATTCTTCTTATTTTTACCTCTTTATTCAGGGTTTTTCTACGTAAGAACAGGAAGCCCATGTTGCTTGGCATTGGAGTAAAGTCAGGTTTTTTAGAGACATCAGACCAACAAATCTTTTACAGCAACCCATACGTGAACCTTTAAAAATATAAAGTGCGATCAATATCTTTCCGCTCAAGAGTTATTTTTATATGCTGATCAAGAATATATAATGACTTTATGGGGTTAGAGGTGCTGATTCTGTCTGCAACATAGATTTTGGTAGGCACTCAATTATGATACTTATTTGCCCTATGGGCAGCAGGTATACTCTCTTTGCAAAAATGCTAAACCATTTATCATGTATTAACAATTTATTTACCTGTTGTGTTTAGGAGAATGTGTCCGAAGGCATTTGCAAGACCACACGATCATATAGATGCATTATTACATTATTGACTCCACTTGCAGTTCTGTTAATATTTTAGGTGATCAAATTTCGTAAAACTAAAGCAATTAATAATTTTATTTGTTTTTTGTTTTTCGGAGTATTCTTTATTAGAAAAATATTGGTCTTTTGCCATGCATAACATTTCCTTTTATATAGTAACCATTATAAGATAACATTCAACGAGCTGCCAGGCGTATTCACTAGACAAAGTCGCAACTTTTAAAATATGTCTACTTTAATATGCATAATTAATAATTAGACCTGAAACGCTACTAATTGAGTTATATTAAAATTAGCTTTGTAATTTGTAATTGGTAATTGATAATTCATAATACATAATGGTAATAAAGTAATTAATGTGTACTCTAAAATGATTGATTTCCTCTATTCGCCTTGCAATTAATTATTTTGTAGTCGAGAAATGTAATTAATTGAAATGTCCATAATATGTAATTATTGTGTGACTACTCTTATATGTATGTCTTTTCATGAAATTCTCTCCAGGTGTTTACAACACAATCACTAAAATGTGGAACCGCAGGCCTTTAGAAGGATCGACCGCCAACAGTTGGCTTTTCTATTTAATAGGTTCTACTTGAGGTTCGACTCGGTTCGGGTTTGGTTCAATTGTGACTGTGTAATACTGGGCTTGTCTCGGGGCGTGTTCCACATTCGACCGACGTACTAGGCTTATGAGACTACTTTTTATGGCTGCGCTGAAGCTAAGCCCAGATTCGAGTGTTTTTATGGCCTTCCGGGGACTTGCTAAACTATAAAACTATGCCCTAAAATTAAATTTAATAAAAAATATACATATAGAGATACTTTGTTATATTTTTGGACTGCATTTGCGAGCGTCTTTTCCGATTAATCGGATTTGTTAGGGACTCTTCTGCCCAAAGATGAAAGCTTCCGTATTTTTGTTTAAAATATTTATACTTTTACCTAGGGTGCCTAATATATTCCTCATTTGAGCACTTCGATTTTGGGGACTGGGGTAAAGTTGAGCTCCTACTTTTTAAGTGTGCGAAAAGAGCTAGACCTGCCTTCGTTTTCCCTTAAAAAAAGTTTGCTAGTGTGCGTTATAAAAGGAGGTTCCCCTGAATTAATAAAGGGGCTATATAAGTACATATATATAGTGTATATCAAATTTGTAGACTGTAGTTTACAAGTCACAGCACCACCAAAGTGAACAAAACCCACGATTCTAACTGTCTACACTGCATTAGCTTAATTTTGAACAGCTGCTTCTACAATTAAACATTAGATCTATGCTCCTATATCATATTACTCTCAACCTAGGTAAGGCTCCAGACGGCGGAGCTTAGTTTCCCGTTACCCTCCCTGTGCGAAAGTAAGTACTTCTCCGGGCTAACTTCGCTCTTAAGCAACTGTTCTCTCAATCCAACCTCGTTTCTGAACGGCTATTCCTGCGCAACCTAATCTCGCGTTGAAGCAGATCACATTGGTGGGCCATCCTCGTTTATCTTGGTCGTCCAAATGCCGGGCATCAGTTGAGGAGGTAGATTTGATTGCGGCGTGGTCAGTTTCCTAATGGTGCTGTTCGAGTGGATAGTTGGCTTCGAGCTGGGCGTGTAGCCCTTGTTGTCCATGCCGTCAATGATTGTGAACTGAGAAGCCATATTTTGAGCTCCCTGCGCAGCCGGCGAAGCGGGTCTTGAGAGAGGATGTGTCCGGGGACTGCTGATCAAGGCGGTGCAGAAGCCGCCCCAGATGGCCAGCGAGGCGAAGGCCGTCTGGGGAATGAGCTGTCCTAGGACCACTGTGGACCCAATAAAGGGAGCTCCTAGCAGCCAGAAACGAGCCCAGCAGATGGTCGAGAAGGCGGTGATTTTCTTTTTGTCATCAGAGACCAGTTCCACGGTGCAGGTAGTCAGGATGCTGAGCGTCGTCGAGATGGCCATTTTGGACACCATTGCCGAGCACATGAGCAGGGCCACATTCGCGTCCACTCCGATCACACTCTGCTTGGGGACCAGCCAGCCGCAGTAGGCAATGCATCCCGCCACAATGTTGAAGAGGCCCGTCCACAGCCACTTGCGGGTGGTCTTCAGGATCAGGAAGAGGCCAATGAACGTGCCCACCATCTCGCTGAAGCCCGCGAAGAAGGTGTTGATGTACAGGTGATCGCGGCTAAATGAGCGTATGTTGAGCAGCATGCCGTAGTAGACGACGATGTAGAGCGACCAGGCCATATGCACGCACACAATGTGCCGCACCGCCCGCTCGCCCTTCCACATCGACCACCACCCACTAGGAGGCGGGGCGTCCATCGCCGTCTGCGCCTGCAGCTCCAGCTGCTGGTCGATGTCGTGGGGCAGGTTGTAGCGCGTTTCATTCACCTCGGCGCACTCCAGCAGGATCTTCTTGGCTTCCTGCACCCTACCCCGGGCGATTAGCCAACGTGGCGAGTCGGGAATCCATCTAGAAAATAGAGCGAGTCAATTTAGGACAAAAAGTTCTTCAAGGCTTTTAGCCTCAGATGCCAAACTTGGTTACTCACTGCCAAAGGTAGATGAGGATTACAGTGGGCCAGGAGATGGCCATATAGAGATGCGACCAGCTCGACCAGAAGCTGGCCACTCCCGGCAGCATCATAACTCCAATCGACCAGAACTGCTCGAACAACGTCGAGACGCAGGTTTTATACTTGCCACCCGTTATGTCGGCCACTGGTCGGGGAAGGGCAAATGGAGAATCCATTAGCTTGTGTCGTTTAAACGCCATATATGGCAAGTACTCACTGATTTGGCCACCGGCGGTGTACATCTGGGCACAGCAGACGGCGGAGAGGCACCGGAAGAAGACGTGCAGCTCGTAGGAGGCAACGTGACCGGTAAGGTTTCCACAGAAGATCTGGGTGATCATGCCAAAGAGCATCACATTTCGGGGACTGAAACTGGAGTGCGAATATCGGATAAATTAATACCAAATTTATACCCCACTATCTCCCAGGTCAACTTACTATTTAAGCAGCTGATTGGCCAGAATGCCGCCAGTGAGCACACCGAACAGATGGAAGAACTGCGTGACGGAGACGAGGATGTCCCGGGAGCAGACGAGATCATACTGGGTCACCACCGAATGGTAGTCGGATTCGTGCTGAAACTCCGTGCAGGGGATTACATTGGAGTTGCGGTGCAGGGGCTTCTCCCACACCCGCGGCTCCTGCTCGCTGTTCTCGTAGTTGTAGTAATGATGGGCGTGCTCCTGGGCATCTTGGTACACATTACAAAAGTCGATGGCAAACTCCTGATCGTCGCTCTCCTCCTTTTGCGGATGGGAAACCTTGATCCACTGCGTCTGGTTTTGGGCTCCGATCGTGTTCGGCGGTTTACAGAAGAACTCGCCGTGTCGCGGTGCCGGTGCCGTGAAAATGATGCAGGCCATAAACCAGGAGGAGGGGATCTTGCAAAGAAAGATCAGGAGCACCGTGCGCAGCTGCCACTTTCCCCAGGGGCCGGTGATGCGACCCACTGCATCCACTTTGGTCTGCATCTTGGTACTTGGCCTTGGTGACTTCCCCTCTAGGCGGGCAAAGGTGTCGTTGGGATATAGCTGATACTCGTGCCGGTGCTTGTGGCTGGGAGTGCTACTGGAGAGGTGCGAATAGAACCCTCCCTCGTTGTTGTTGGTGCTGCTGCTGTTGTTGTTGTTCGCCTCTCCCTGCGGACTCTGTCCACTGTCGCAAGGCAGGGAATTCGGACAACTGGTCAACGAGCTGCGACGTCGACACTCGTTGGAAGCGGGTGGCGGAGAGGGCTGGTGCGTGTGCTGGTGGGCTGGTTCGAGCTCGCATTCGCCTGCTAAGGTGCTGTACTGGTGGGGTGACCTACTGGCTGATATGTGCGAGGAACTCTGGACTCGAGTGGGCGATGGCTCGAGGTCGTCCTTCAGGGGCAGCAGGGGGGATTCTGCCTGAGTAAGCCGAAAAGAGAGACAACATGGTAATTAAATTTAAATTGTTCAGGTACATGTCTGGCATATTAAGCATTAACTGAATGAAATTCTCACACTTTATCTGTGAAAGTATTTTTATTGGATTACATCTAAAAGCAGTTAATACACTTTAACAGTTCTAATCTCTTTCTTATCTATTTTCAGTTCGCTTCTGCCGTTGCTATCCAGTCAAAAGGACACAATTCAGAGGCATTCCCCCTACTATCCCTACCGTCCTTGGGCACTCGAGTGCAGTCGTCTGGGCCTCTGGTAGTGTCACCCACTCACATGGCTCACATGACGTATCCTTGATTGCATCTCCAGGATATAATGAACGTAAATTGCACAGCCAAGTGGCCTGCGTCACTTTCTTCCTTGGTCCTCTCTTAAAGTAATTGGAAATCCCAGGAAAGCCCCAGCGGTAATTAAAGAAGCTATATATCCTTGGGCTTTTTAAAGAACATATCCACACGTGTCCTAGGGCATTTGACTTTAAAAGCGGCCTGCTCACCCACGCCATATGCGTACACATATTAGTAACTACTTTCTTATTTGTAGTATGTAATTTGTATCTTTCATTTGCAGTGGCCTAAATGTCACCCATATGACCACAAAGTGTAAATGCCTTTGGGCACGAACTTCTTTAAAGAACTGGCCAATAAGTCAAAACAATTCGTTCCCCTTTGGGGTTCACCCGAAGTAGATACAAAATTCATTTACATTTAATATAAATATGTGCACAGATCCTTTTCCACATGGCATTTAGCATTTTTAAAGCAAAAACAAACTATTTTTTTCTTAATTAGCTGTCTAATTAACCATCCTCAGGAGAAAAAATATATACAAAAACTCGCCAGCAGTTTACGACTTCTCATTTGGTTTCAGCATTTTTGGGTTGACAAATGTCCCTGAAGTCAGAAAAAAACAGCGGCAGACCCCCAACTACCAACACACCTCCCTTTCCCCAGTTGGCGCTCTTATTCAGATGTTCTTGGCCAACAATTTCAAACAATTGCGTTGGCTCAGTGGGTTTTTTCGCCGCTGGGCCATCTTTTTTGACTGTCGCATTTGTCGTTATTAAAGTTTTGTTTTCGGGTGCTGCCTCGTTTAATAGGACCTAATGTATGCGGGCTGTTTACAGGAAAATAGAGACCCACAACACACGGGGACTTTGAAAATCGAAAGTCCCGAAGCAACCATTAAATGTGGCCTTCAACGGAATGCAGGCGACGGCAAAACCTGTGCAGGGGGATGGATCCGCAATGGATTTCATGCATAATGCATTAATCCGCGGATTCTTCAAGCCGATTGGTGGCAAGGAATAAATTTAGCAGAGGGAGAAATTTGCAAAAGAAAAACAACCAAATCGGAGTGGAAAACAGAGCAAAGCAAGAAAAATAACTTTGATTTTCGGGCTGAAGGTCGTTTCATTGTCAGGAGCGACTTGCCAAGGATTCGCAAGGCCCGACGCCGGAAAGTATGCAATAATTTTATTAGTTATCTGCGTCCGACCGCGTGTTTCTAGTTTTATGCGTCGCTTAAATATATTCGTTTTCGTATCTCTCCGCTCTATTCTTGTCTTTTCGGGTCTTATTTTCGTTTTTCTGACTGCCAGCAGTTGTGCAAATATCGCCAAGGTTAATGCCGATTGCCTTCGCCTGTTGTTTTATATCGGTTTTACGTTGGGAAAGGCTTGGAGCGGGCAAATTCAATTTTATGCGTCACGTGACAAATGGCTGAAAAGGGTGATTCACTAATATAGTTGGGTTCTTGTTAACGTAGCCCATTCGTCAAAGATTATAATATATATCTTAAGTTTAACTTAACCATTGAAACATTAACATGAGATTACAGGGACTTTGCCATTCCAAATTGGCTTAAGGGGCTTAGGAACTAATTTAAATTTTATATTTAATAACACTCAATATCTGCTGGCTTCGGATGTGTTTCTTAAAAATGTTATTTATAATTTGGAAAAAGAGAAAAAGGAGACGGGAGGCAGTGAGCAGTAAATACCGAAGTTTTAATATTCTTCCCCAAGGAAATTTAATGAGAAATTGTAAGAACTACACTCGATCTTAAAGATTTATTCTTCAGATACAAATATTTCCAAAGAAATGACAAATATTACAGTCTAATTACAATCAATCTTAAAACTACGCTATAAAAAAATTGTTCCCTTCTATAGACGTGTTCAATTGAAAAGAAATCGTTCCCAAGGGCATCAGGGGCCGACGTCTTGCAACAAATTTTTTAATAAAGCACAAAGCCCCCGAAATCCAGTTATAAAAAATATTCATAAGTCGCTGCCGCACGGCTGACTGGGACAGGATGCTGAGCACAGACGCATCTCCTTCTTGTCCATGGTCGATGACTGATGGAGGGTCTTAAAGCCCGTCCGGACGGCCGGCTCAGCTCCCTCGGTCATAATTAAAGCAATTTCATTACAGTCAGATTGATACTTTGCTTGGCTGCTTTAATTAGCTGTCAGGCTGGAAAATTTGTTGCCCACAACCTATTCCAATTATCTGCCCGAAGGGTAGCATTTAGCTGGACGACTTGGTCTGGAAATCATTTTTATTCCAGACCGGAAACAATTGCCGCTACATTCCTTTATATAGTCCCCATGGGAGTAGAGCGTCCTTAATATTTCATTAACGTGTTTATTGCTCTTCATAATTCAATCGGAAGCGTTCCCCTGCGGAAGGATGTTGCCTGGCGGTGCATATAGGACATGGAAACTGATTTTGTATCGGAAGGAAGGAGCAGGCTTCCTGCCATTTGGGCATATAGCACATATGACGGGGTCCATTGTATGCCAAGAGGGAAATTTGTAATTGAAACCGATACGAGGAAGGGAAAGCTCTTTGGCTTCAATATTGGAAATATGAGTTACTTTCGATAGGGAGGCATAATGAGAGAAGAAAATATTGCGTATGGTTGAGTAGGAATGTCAGCAAATGCCAGAGATTGTTAAAGAAAATGAAGGTAATTGGTTAGGCTTTTGAAAGTCTAATGAATTGGTTGAACAATTCAAAGTAGCTTTAAAGTCGTTGATGAGTCTTTAAATATTTACAACTTATTTTAGCTATCACAAACTGAATTAATTATTGTTATTACCAGAAAGATTCAATATACATTAAGATCGATTAGAAAGTAAGTTTCAACTTACTATTAACGCGAAACTTGTTTCAACCTTATCCAACTTTATTAGTATAGTATAGTATTAGTATATTTACCAATTTGGTAACGTGACACAAACATTTTCGATATTAATTAACACAAATTTCTTCTTATTTGTAAAACAACAAATTCATAACCAAACTGGGTTTGTCCATAATTAGGATAAGCCTGCCAGACAAAAGATCAATAGTAGTAGACTTCTAAGAAGAAAAACACTGCATTTTTATACCCTTGCAGGGTATTATAATTTTAGTCAGAAGTTTGCAACGCAGTGAAGGAGACATTTCCTACCCTATAAAGTATATATATTCTTGATCAGCATCAACAGCCGAGTAGATCTAGCCATGTCCGTCTGTCCGTTTGTCCGTCTGTCCGTCTGTCCGTCTGTCCGTTTCTACGCAAACTAGTCCCTCAGTTTTGAAGCTATCTGAATGAAACTTTGCAGATAGTCTTCTATATGCTCTCACTACTATATAAGTCGGAACCGGCCAGATATATCATATAGCTGCCATAGGAACGATCGGTAAATTTTAATGGAAAAAATTATAACTTAGCCAATTTTTAAGATATTTGCATAAAATTTTAGATCTGACCATTTGGTATTATATTAGAATTTCGGTTTTAATTTTATCAAAATCGGACAACTATATCATATAGCTTCCCTAGGACCAATCGGAAAATGTTTCCAGCAACATTCTGCACTGGCAACATTTATTTTATGACAGTACCCGAGAAAGAAACAAGAAAGGAAGCTAACTTCGGCATGCCGAAATTTAAATACCCTTGCAGTACGTAGAAGAAGAAAAATGTTTTGACTTTTTCGCTTTCCAGCAAAAAATGTTGCAAGCAACATAAACAAACAGATATACATATGTATATATTCCAATGGCAGTTATATGATACAGTAGTCCGATCTTTATCAAATTAAAACCGAAATTCTGTAATAATACCAAAATGGCCATGTCTCAAATTTCATGAAAATATGTGGAAAATTGGCTTAGTTAGATTTTTTTTCTCAAAATTTTCCGATCGGTCCTATGACAGCTATATGATAAAGATGTCAGATTTTCATAAAATTAAAACCGAAATTTTAAAATAATACAAAATGGTCAGATCTAATATTTAATTTAATATGGCTAAGCTATAATTTTTTTCATTAAAATGTACCGATCGTTCCTATGGCAGCTTTATGATATAGTCGTCCGATCCGGCCGGTTCCGACTTATATAGTAGTGAGAGCATATAGAAGACTATCTGCGAAGTTTCAATCAGATAGCTTCAAAACTGAGGGACTAGTTTGCGTAGAAACGGACGGACGGACAGACGGACAGACGGACAGACGGACATGGCTAGATCGACTCGGCTGTTGATGCTGATCAAGAATATATATACTTTATAGGGTCGGAAGACATTTCCGTCACTGCGTTGCAAACTTCTGACTAAAATTATAATACCCTGCAAGGGTATAAAAAGTCAGAACATTTTTCTTCTTCTTCTTCTAATTACTGCAAGGGTATTTAGACTTCGGCATGCCGAAGTTATCTTCCTTTCTTGTTAAGAATAATTTACCCTGATTGCTACCTCATGAAATCTCTCTTGACAGCAGCAAAAACAATTCGAAAAGGAAAGCACTTTCCACACTTCTGAGCCAGTGTATCGCTTACCCATTAGCCTGGCCTAATGATTAATTAATTGTTTGGCCTAACAATCTTCAGGTAACGACAACACACCGGCTGCCATGACTTTTCCTCTCTCCCGACAACAATGGACACACTAGCGCACAATGTTGCAACTAAAGTATTTTCTTTGTTGCGAGGGCAAAAGTTGTCGAAAAGGGTGAGGACTGGCGGGAAGGACTGGCAGGGGGTGGTGGGGTGACAACGATGGACGCCAAAGTTAATTGGAGCAATGCCAGGGCGAAAGTGTTTCCTGCTCGGGTTCGCCGTTGCTGCCCTCTGGCAAACAGGCAACTGAGTGGCTACGACGGATGCGGGACAGGTGAGAGGCTGATGTATTATTCGCTGCTTTTGCTGGTAAGTAGAAATCCCTGGCAAAGCTGTTGACATCCAGCCGTTGAGGCGAGTTAACGCGCTTGTTTCCGCCGCTTCTGCTGCTGGCTGAATATTGTTTATGCGTCAATAAATTTTCTCCCGATCAAGGATTAAGGCTTAACCTTGTGTTAATTTGGAAACGGCAAGATGACAAGATAACAAATCTAAATTAAAGTAAACATTTGGGCTTTTAACATATTCAAATAATAACAATTCAAGGTATTTACCCAGTAAAAAAACTTTTGGTTATGTCGCTCGTAATAGCTCCTGTCAAACCTCATTAAACGTTATATAACTACCGAATTCGTTTACCAAAAGATTTCCCAAAAGAATATGACAGAATGCCGTATAATTAAATTGCCACAAAATAGATTTTCACTCAATACTTAGCGGCCAAGGAGCAAACCAAGACATGCGATGTGGATTCCCGACCTCCCCCAACTTGTTGCTGGCCCAATGGCGGCCAATATGAGCCATTCGAGTTAGCCCCGTCACGATATGGTGACCAGACGTGGGCCCTGACGAAAGCGAGCATAAATATTTGATTAGTTCCTACTCGTAGCTTGACCCCCGAGTGGCCGTAATGTGTTGGCGATAACTTACAAAAATCCGGGCTATAATGCCAAGTTGGCTGTCTGAACCCAATGTATGATTGTATGTACATATATTCTTGTGCGCATATGTACATTGATGGATGAAACCATCTCACTCTGACACGTGTATGCAAATGCCATCGATGGCGTTGGAGAGTCATAAACATTCGCATGCTCCCAACTGTCGAAACAATTTGGCGCAGCATGGCGTATGCGTAATGTATTGCAGATTGTTTTTATGCCCACCATCGCATAGCGAATGCGTGGGCACTGCTGCCAATGGGTGTGGTAAGTGTTTTGGTTATGGCATATTGGAGCATCGAAGGCTTCGAGGAGCTTCTTAAGGAGCCTAGAAACCAACCCCAACAGGGAAAGTGTTAGCCCAACAAACTTTTATCGCGACCATAAAAGCCGAAACCATATACATATACCCAGCATGCAGAGTTAGGAGCGCTCCGAATTATGTGTCTGAAAAGAGCGTTTTCTGAGTAAACACATTAAGAGCGTTTTCGGAGCCCAATATGTGTATTAAATATATAGGCTCATAAAAAGACCTTTTTTCTGAGCGTTTTCTGAATAAAGACATAAATATGAGCGTTTTCGGAGCCCAATCAGTGCTTTGAAAACATAGGCTCTTAAAACGTCCCTTTTTCTGAGAGTTTTCGGAGCTAAACAGAAAGTAACATCATAAAAACCTCTTTTTTATCTCCGTTTTCGGAGTTATGATAAGTAAACAGAAAGTGGAGATCGCAGTGGCTCTTAAAAAGATCTTTTTTCTGAGCGTTTTCTGAGTAAACACAAAGTAAAGGACTCGATTAGAATAACGGGATGCAGATTCTTGCGACAAGAATATGCTGCAAAATTTTGAGTTTGTGCATTTCGAAACTGGAAGTCGGACGTGCAAAGTAAAGTGAGAAGTGTAGTGAAATCAAAAATTTGAGAAAGGAAAAATACTCGATTAAAAAGTAAATATATAAATAATAAACATGAGTGTGCGAAGTGAAAGCCTATGTAAAGCAAACAAATAATAAATGACCTTGTGTGAGCAACTGGTAATATACACTAAAATTGCTCTATATCTTTAAACTAAAACAGCCGTTTTCCATTTTTTTATTTTATAGGAAGCCGAATTGTTAAATTACAATATTGCTGACCCTGCCAAATTTGTATGGACCATATTTAAAAAAATATTTAGCGATGAGGCTGCAACCCACTATTCCTGGAAGGGGACTAACCACAATACTTAGAGGTAATTAAATGCTTTTATTAATCTATTTAAATATTAACTGATTTCTTTTTTTATTAGGATTTCAACAATTTTCGATGGATGAAAAGCAGGTTTTCCACCATATACAGCAAGTGGTTTCAGACTGCAGCTGACAGAATTAAATACTATAATTAAGTTTATTTTTTTTTTTTTTTATGTATAATTTATAAGAAATCAAAATAAATAGAATATGTGGTAATCGACTAATTATGATTGATGTCTACGTTTTACATGTATTTATAATTTATATATATATAATTTATAATTTATACAAACCCAAAAGAATCAAAAGAGTATCTTTTCGAACCGATTTAAGTGCCTGAAAAACGCACATAAAAGGGTCTTTTTGGAGCGATTTAGGTGCCTGAAAAGCGCACATAAAAGACTCTTTTTGAGGCAAATTAAGTGTCTGAAAAGGCAACTTTTATGTGCGTTTTCGGAGGGTTTTCACTGCTTCATTAGGAGGGTGAAAGCACATATTTCAAACTCAGAAAAGAGTCATAACGGAGTCTAAAACGTACCCTCTTTATGATCCTGGATCTTCGAGGGAAAAAACGCTCTCTTTGGACTCTTTTCTGCACACTTTACGAGCGTAAATCCTCATAAAAAAGTATCAGAAAACCCTCCGAAAACGCTCATAATGGATGCTGGGTATATATGTATACGAACATCACTCTTTAATTATCTCCTTAATTGTTTCATTTATTGCCTTGAACATAAACTGTTTTAATGATCTCCAACTAAGTCGGCGTCGCCTACTGTTTAGTCAAGTGTGTTTCCAACGGCTTTATTCATTGCCAAAGAATAGTGGTCCCAGAAAGCGCTAAACAAATAAATAAATAAATAAATAATAGGAGCCAACGTCAAGGTAACATACGAAATTTGCGTAGAGCATTTATGTGCCGAACGATGACACCAGAAATCATATCTCAATGTTATGAAAATTATATTTGTCAAGGCAGAGAGCGATAAGGGTCGGCAAAACATTAGTGACAGGAAATTTCCATTTCGTTTTTTCACAGACGCAAATACTATAATTTAAAGGGGCTTTCCCTTTTCCTTTTCTTATTCCCTTTTCCTTTTCTTATTCCCTTTTCCTTTTTGCAATTAACTTGAAAGTGAAAGGAGGCGGCAGCCTTGTCTCAGTCCCACCAACACCACCAGTTTCTGGCCAGGATTTATGACTTGCGCCTTCTTCGAATTTCTTGCCTCTGATTTATGTGTCCCAGCAATTGAAACTGACAACTCTCTCACTGCAAACTCATGTGGGGCAGGTCGTAGTCAGGGCTTTACTCTGTGGCATTCAGATAAAAGTCGAATGGGCTCACGATGCAGAAAGCCTGAAATTATGGACTTTGCCTTTGATTCGCACGGAATTGCCCGCTTTCTCGGGATGCTTAGATGAAGGATATGCATACATTAAGCGAGGGGATGAATTCTTTATGCGTCCGTTCTTTTCCATCTCAGCAACGTTTCAATTGCTCGGAAAGCTTTCCTCTGTATCTCTCTCTCTATCTGTCTCTGTATCTGTCTCTGTGATTTGACAGGTTTGGTGACAGTGAAAATCATATTTTGACAGACGAATAAACACCTAACGAAAGAAGACGCACGCACAGAATTTGAAGTGATTTTATGTTACTCTGTTTTTTTTTCGAGAAATGCCAACCATAAATATTCAGGAAAGCATACTCATGGGAATTGAATTTTCCTCCTACCTTTACTAAATATTTTCCCCTTATGTTTGATGGGCTTATGGCAATCTATAGCCTACATATGTACATATATGTAATTTCGGATTTCGGTTGGCAGTCAATTGCATTACAAATCAGACAGAAACACATCTCATAAAATAGCAGATGGTTATTGTGACCTTTTGGTAGGCACAGTGGACAATGTACCCACTCCAACTTTAAATCAACTTTAGAGAGTGCAGTTAATAAAGATTTTAAAGTCAGTGGGTCAATAAAGCACAAAGTTGGCTCTGAAGGAACACCCGTAGGCATGCCATTATTTAAACATTAATTAATCCCAGTAAATGAATCCCACTTACCAAGATGTCCCAGCATCAGCCACTGTGCCCGTGGGCCACATGTGCAATTTCCCTTTTGGCCACCGACTAAGCAGATAAATGGAAATTGTGCCTCCATCTGAGGTCTGCCACTAAGCGGCTTACGAAAAGAACAGGGCCATATACCACTCGTAATCGTATGCGCGTGTGTGTCTGATAGGCGAACCACCGCAGAACATAAACATAAATAGGCCTGGACCACCAAATTTAGTTGGCCTTAGCCACCGACTTGGCCTGCCGCAGTCAATCGCCTTGCCTTAATCGTAATCTGTCACAAAACAACCCGAACAAGCCCAACCGAGGACGTAGTTGTCCTGCGGCCAGGCACCCTTAAATACGGAATCGGCTCCGGAGTCGGGCGCAGGCTTTTGCGGAGGCAGAGGGAAATATGGAAAGCAAATTATAGGCGCAGGCATTGGCTTGCTTATTCTTCGTAATGAGACGGCGTTTGGTTTCGGGGAAATTTTAAAATGTAATTTTCATTTTGCCGCCTAAAGGTTCCCGAAAAGAGAACGCTTCACACTTGAGTGTTCGCTATAAACAATTTATAGTCGAGAAAACAGAAGCCTACAAAATTATCAAAAACAAAGAACAACGGAATTCGGATTTTCTTAGGCTTGATTATGGTCAAATTCTCTTCGAAACATGAATACTATACAATCTCTTTCCTTCAGCTAATATGTTGGCGTACTACGATAATTTTTGTTAATTTACTTGAAATATGCTTCTAAGAGCATCCTATTAATAATATTAAATGTTCTCGAATAAATTTTATTTTTATTATGTATATTGCTCGGCGCAGCAGAAATGTATGCTACATAATGCTCAACTACACATCATTACAATTAAAAGAGTAAGGGGCACTGAGGCAATATTGTCAGCTATATCGTCCAAGGTGCTCCCCGCTTCCAATTCAATTCTAATGCCCTTTTCGCACCCGGTCATTGGCATGTTGCATTTTCCCCAAGCCCGGGCGCTTCCGCTTCGGTTCCCTGACAGCTTAATTGCCCTGGGAGCAACCCAGAGAGCCGACTGCCCCATTCGTCCAGACCTCCCCCTCAATCAGACCCACTCACTGGTTGTTTCCTCACTTTTATTTACACAATTGTCTTGTCTTTTGTTTGGGGCTCTCATCTGGTTTCCGTTTCGGTGTATTTTTTCCTGTGTCGTTTTTGGTGTAATTGCTTTGAGTACTTGGTCTTAATAGCGTGCGCCATTTTTGTTTGCTCAGTTCGTTGCCAAAAATAAAAATAAATCCTGAACCTAAAAGAGGTCTTTAAACTAGCCCTGAACTTGAGAAAAGGTCACAAGTAATTATCAATCCATATTTCTCGGGAGTTTAAGAGATGGCAGAGGCAGGAAGTCTTTTGACTGATTTTTGCCTCGCTGGGCGGTTTAAATAAATTTCTGCTTACTCTTCTACTATATATAGTTCGGAAGTTGTTTTTATTTTTAGCCGCTTTAACAGTTAGCTGGGCGATTCAAGTTGCCAACAATTCTGCTGATTAGTGGTAAAACGTCTCGTTACAGGCCGAGCGGGAAGGGAGAACAAATTGCTGGCCCATAAATCTCAAGAGAATCTCGAGCAATTCAAAGCAAAAAGTTGTCCTTAAGATAAAATTGAAAAGCGATTATCGCATCCGAGGCACTTGAAAAGTTTATGAGTGCTCTTGTTTACCTTGCCCGGCGAGTTTTATGACACTTTTCAGCCAACTGCCCCGCCATTAAGTCGTTCAATGCCCTTGACCCGAGGCACTTACCTTCCCCAACGCTCTCACTTGCCCTATTTATTGAGCTCTCGAGTTCGCCGCACTTAGACACGAAGTTCGAGGCACTTTACTAATGCAAATGAGGCAAACTCGAGGGGTCCTCGACTTTTCTGGTCTCTAGTTTGGGCTTTAAACCAATTAAAATCCTGCAAAGAGTACAGCGCTTAAGTCGCCCTTTGCTTATCAATTTTAATAAATAATCAACGATTTTTTGGACCTCAAATTTAGCGGCAACCTTTTTCCACTGTTCTTTTTGACCTTGGCGGCCCTGTAGTGGTCAGTTCTCAATCGGACCCAGTCCGGCCCAAAAAACTGGAGACAGGGTTAATGTCCATCCCAAAAAAGCCCTTCGAAGGGTTCGTTGGCTACTAAAAGTTTAATTTGTCAGTTGCGAAAAAAGTTACCAGTTAAGCGGTTCCGACTATGGGCATGGTAGGCAGCCGGGGAAAAAGATGAAAGCTTTAAAATAACTCTTTAATACACATGAATAAGGTATTTCAATTGAATTGCTCATTTTTTTAACCTATTACTCCTAAGAAAGGCCTTGTTTAGCAGTAAAACTTATTTTCCTCTATACTTGTGTCCTTCCATTAATAAAGGTAATTTCCTTTATTCCTATCCACTGTAGCTTGTTAGCTCAGATTTGTGGGCCGCAACTTTACGACCATACTGACATACTGATTGTCCTTTATAACATACTTGGCTTTACGTTTATTTGGGCAACATTTTTTCGGAACACTCACAAGCGCATAAACCTTTTCGCCGGTTTTTTTCCCACGGTAGAAACTGGGTACGAGGGAAGGCTTAGTGCCAACCTAAAATGAAACAACAGATCTTAATAACCAAAATCTAGAGCTCCAACATTTTTTTAAACATTCGTTTCTATTGTTTAAAATGAATTCATTTTGAAGCTGATACTCTAATCATTTGTGCCAAAGCAGATATCAAACATGAAAGTTAATCGCGAGAAAATGTTTCAGAACCCTCAGCAACATAAGCTTTTGAGAAGCTCGACATTTTCCTAAAAATAATTATCTTTATTTGGGTTCAGCATTTCTTTCCTTCTGTGGTCAAAGCAAATGGCATAATAAATGACAGAAAATATCATATATTTTTAGCCGAGGCAAACGCAAAGACCGCTATGGGAATGTTCATTAACGGCTCAGGCTCAGGCTCCACTTCCCGAAATGCAAATCAACAGTCAAACTGCACCAAGCAAACTTTGCTTACTTTGGGGTATAGAGTGTATTTATTTGGGCGATTATTCAGTTTGATGTACGATTAGGGCCTAGTTGAACCAGACTTGGGCGAGGGATTCACTGTAAAAGTGCTGCCAATTGAGACACGCGACTCTTATTCGAGCTCTAAACGAATTGAAATTGGAAATTTGCGTTGATTGTTCGCTTTAGGAGAGGGAAATTCACGTGTCTGTCTGGCCGAAATTGCCCGGGTCAAATTGGAGTCGGGTTCATTCGAAGGGTTGTTGAAGTTACTTATTCGTTTTCTGATTCAACCAGTTTTGGGTGGAATATAAAAGGTTAACTTTAAAATATCAACCATTAGGGTAAGTAATTAAATTCTTTTAAATATAGTATAATAAATGACTCAGTTCCTGAGTTTAAATATAGCCAATAACAAGAATGAAATAAAACGGATCAGAAATAAAGAAGTAGCAAAGGACTCAAGAATTTGTAAGTAAATAACCGCCGGGCAAAATATATTTATCAATATTATCCCCTTTCCCACAAGTATCTATATATTTTTCGCTCTTATTTTTCACACGAAGCAAACGCGTGTCCTGCGCCGACTAATTTACATAACGGTCGGGGGGAAAAAAGAAAAGAAGGCGACATTTACATAATCTGGAAAGAGTATGGCACACACAGTTCCGACTTTGACGTTTATCGCATTCGCATGCTAAACAGAATCCGCCGTCACCTTCTAATTCTCCAGAGTCAATACACACGGCTCTCGGAGCACGTGTGGTTGCCACACCAATGAGTGGAGTAACCTCGCCAGGGGCCACCTGGAGCCTTGCCATCAGATCAGGCGGAGCGGAAATGAACCGGGAACGGAGAACTTGTTTAGTTTCAAAACTTGACTTAATTAAGGCAGCCGGAATGACGTCATCAGCGGCTGATTTTTAATTAAAACCAAGCCAAAAAGGAATCGTGTCACAAAAATGTGAAATATATCTGTAGATGGCAGGCCAGAGATATCTGTTTTGGCTGGACGTGGACCCGAAAACAAACAATTTGCCAAAAACAAGGACAACAACAGCCAAAACCGACACAAAGGAAAACTCTTGGGAAAAATTTATTTGCCAAAGAAAAGGCAGGGCAAAACGGTCATTTGCCTCATTTAGTTGGTGCCTTTGGCACCATTTCCTCCTCGATTCGTGTTTTCAATCCCGTTCCCCGATATCCTTATTCACACCCGAGAAGGGAGCTCCAGCGGAAGTGCTCCTTGGGGTGCTCATACGCATCTGTGAATGATTGTTTGAATAATTGAATGGATCTGACGAATTTGCTTGGGGCCAGGCAGGCGAGCCAAACCGCGAGTCGAAGATCAGAGGAGTTGAGTTTCCAGGCGGAAAGGAATGTGGGGCTGCGCGGACCCATAACCCAACTCAAAAGTTTTCGTTACTTAAACGGTTCCGCCGCGTATCTCACACTAGCATATAAACAACACCCGTTAGGGTGTGTCCGAGGATAGTTAATACAAATTTGTGAGTGCTAGAAATATTTTCTATAGCTTAAAGAATTCTTTATTTTGAACAGTTTAATGGCAGAGATTAATAAGTATTTTCAGAAACATAGAGTTGGTATCTAATAGAAAATTATAAAACTATATGTCCTTAAAAGTCCGAGCTCAGTGATTCCTTAAATAACATGTGCAACCTGCAATTCGACCTACCCTAACATAAGCCCCTTCCAAATCCTGCCCAGATTATCGCTGGGACACGCACAATTTGCTCTTGGATTTCCGCTTGTGGCTGGGAGATTGTAATTATCTCCGAGCATAAAATTACGCATGCATATGCTGCTAGTTCGCCTAAACAAAATCAACTCGTGTATATATACCGTAGTTTCATCCTCATCATCCTCATCGTCCTCGTCATCATCCTCATCGTCCTCATCGGCATCCCCTTCACAGTTGCTGCCTTCTTCGGGGCTCGCCTTGTCATTCCGCGTTGCCAATTTATCGCTGCTCGCACTGCCAATGCCGCTGGAGGAACCGCTCAGTGAATGAATGCCGCAGACTAGGATGCTGCCATGACCATTGCCAACATTGTGGCCACTGGTGCCAATGCCGATACCGATACCGTTCGCGTTGCTGCCGCCAATGTCCATGAGCATAATGCGTTCGAACCCGGTCGAAATGGCGAGAAGTTCCCCGCTAAGTGTTCGCAGCAGTCATCATTTAACTCAAAATTTATTCGTTTTCCCACGCACCATCCTATCAGTAATTAAATGATCTTTTATGCACTTTGATTGCCAACAAGTTAGTTTAATTTTAAATTGTTCTTGCCGAGGTTCAACGACAGTCAACGAAACGTTTTATTAGAAAAAATATATCTTGAACATTTCGCTTAAGACCAACGAAATTATAATAGTAACAAGTTGTATAACAAAAAAAGGGGAAAGAAATTTGATATTTAAAAAGGATTTTATTTTCAATTTTAGTTAAAAAACAAAGTTATTTGTTTAAAAAGAATGTTTTTCATTTCCTGAATTAAGTTGACGAAGCAAACGATCTTAAACTAACTTAAAATGGCAATGAAAAATTTCCATAGAACGGGAAAAATAATACAAGTTGGTCGAGAAACTAATGTGGAAGAATAATATTTGTTTGAATTCTGAAAACGTAGCTCCGTCCGCGCTTTTATAGTGACTCGTTTTGTGCTGGCGTTCGCCCAACGCGCAACTGAAATGCCGAAAAGCCACGGATGCCGACGGAAAGCAGAGAAAACTGGCAAAAAGCTTCGCCAGCGGTACTTCGTTTTTCCTTTCAACCGAAGTAGAATGGAAATGAAAACGAAAGCGAAAGCTTTCGCCGACGCAAGACCAACTTCTTCAGAGTTCATTCACGAGTAATGCTTCAATGGGGCCGGTCGGTCACGTGTGTTGGCCAATTTCACTTTCGTTGTCCCCGCGTCGAAATGGCTAACTGAATCCGGGCTAAACTAAAGCAAAAGCTTTTGGAGCCTCATCCGAGCAGCTGTTGCTCGACTCCCTGCTCAAGGTTGAGCGTGGTTGCAAGCAGGACCTTCCTCTATGCGTCGCGCAGTGCGCCTCCAGTTTCATCGGCACATATTTCATTTGGCCACAATTAGGGAGGGCCATTAATGTTTGACAAATTAAATATACATATTCCACCAATTGACTCGATTAATTGGTCGTTCTGTGGATCTGTCAACGGGAGGATAACAGAGTCCAATTGAAGCCGAACTGCTGACGCACGTGCCTTTGCGTGCCAGTCACTATCTTCCCTCGTTCGCAGTTTATCCATTTAAATGGTAATAAGGGAGAGAAATAAATAAAACTTGTTTAATGGGAACCAAGTTGAAAGGCCACCAAGCACCGGTGAATATTGAGTATTGGCATATTAAGCCTGGTCGGTTTATTAAATGGGGATCTTTGAGTTAAGTTTAATTCCAAGAAATAGGATTAATCAAACCAAATACTAAACAAGTTATTACTTAATATATAGCACATTATAAGTGGGTTGTTTTCCAATTAATGCAATTACATATTCAAATTCAAAACTTAAAGAATTTTACGTTTAGGTATTCATTTGAAAATAGTTCACCAGTTTTATTAATTTTTTTCATTTCTATATTATTTTTATAATCCATAAATTTGCTTGAACCAATTTTTTTATGTCTTATCTTATATATGTTTGGGTTTTAAACAAAATGTAAGACCATAAAATTGATATGAAAACATGATATGATTGACAACAACTTTAATCAGCAATTACAAAAATATTAAGTTCCGAAATATTTCCTGAAACTTCTACTTTTTCGAATATTGCAATAGTCCTAAAAAATCGACATAAAAAAAATTTATGAAAACGTTGATATATCGATATTTGTAACGATATTTAGACGGTTCTAGTCGGAGGTCATTCAAATTATATGTAATTTTTTAATTTAAAAAAATTTTACTTTACCACTCACTTTTATAAATAATAATAATAAATAAGTTTATATTGGTATCACAAAAGTTCAGATTAAATATCCGACTTAGGGTTTAAATAGAATACGGTTAAATGGTTTTCTGGCCGTAAAACAAGAATTGAAGGAAATTAAGTTTTCTTCTGCGACAACTGTTTCTTACTTTTAGCTATTGTCGAGCGCCTTTGTTCTAATTACGACCGTTAGCGGCGGTAGTTAGCGTCATGCACTTGTGAGCACTTGTCGGCTTGTTTGCGAATCTAATTCGACAACCACGCTTCCCACCCACCGCCCGCTACCATCTGTCATTGTTCGAATGAGAGCGCTAATAAATTTTACATCAACAATAAGGGGCGGCCGGGCGCGCATCTTCATTGTACCGGGAACCTGTGATTGGCACGCGCGGCAAACAAATTAGCCAAAAAGTTCTTATTGTTGTTATTGCTGTTGTTTGGATGTAACGTTGATTACGCATACGCTGCGTGGCACGACAAAAAAAGCCGCGCAGACAATAAGAAAAGTTTTAGGTCCCCAATACTGCCTTGTGAACATTTTATGGAAGATGTATGCACACAAAAAAAAAAGAATTAAATGAGTTTCGAAGTTTGAGGCTGTCGAAAGCTTAAATGAAATTAGCAAGTTGCGTGTTTTTAGCTTTTTCTCCCCATACGTGGCGTATACTTAATATTTGTGTCATAATATGTACTATGGTTTGTTTTCTGCCATTTGATATGAGTAGCTTCGTCGTGTTGAAGATTTCTGACCAATTAGGGATAACTCCAAATGGAGACCATTGTTTGTAAAAAATAAATTAATACCAAATGGTTAGATCTAAATTTTTATGCAAATATCTTAAAAATTGGCTAAGTTAAAATTTTTTTCAATAAAATTTACCGATCCTTCCTATATGATATAGTCGTCTGATTCGGCCGGTTCCGACTTATTTAGTAGTGAGAGCATATAGAAGACTGTCTGTAAAGTTTCATTCAGATAGCTTCATAACTGAGGGACTAGTTTGCGTAGAAACGGACGGACAGACGGACAGACGGACAGGCGGACATGGCTAGATCGACTCGGCTGTTGATGCTGATCAAGAATATATATACTTTATAGTGTCGGAAATGTCTCCTTCACTGCGTTGCAAACTTCTGACTAAAATTATAATACCCTGCAAGGGTATAAAAAGCTACTTCATATTTTTAAGTCAAACAAAATACATTATATGAATCAATTTATGCATAATATGTACATATGTACATACAAATTAATTGCAATAAACTGGTTTTTGAAAAGGTTAGTTCTCTCTGTGTCACGTGCTAATGCCTTACATTTTTGTAATTATCTTGAAAACGATCAATAGACCAAAATCGATCTTAGTAGCAAATAAAATGCTAACCACGAGCTAGATGTTTCAAATCTTGTACAATTAAAATAAGGTCTTGACATTAATGTTATGTTATTTATGCTTATTTATTAATTATACTATTTTCCAATCTCAGTTCTAGCTGAAAATTTAGAGAAACATTCTCTTGATCACGGCACAAACAATCCCTAAAGCTTATATTAATCACCTGAACTTTCAGCATAATAATCTTTATTGCCACCCGATCATTTAGGGGACTCTTTTGATGAAGCTCCTCCGGTTTAGCTTCCACTTCCTCCGTTGGCCCCAGCGGCTTCCCATTGCTGTCCATTAAGCCAGCATCGGGATGGATGAAACTCATTTTTAACTTTGTTATTTGTACGGGTAATTAACAAGGACTATTCGAGCAATCTCATGCCGAGCTAGTTGTGCAATTGGATTTTATATAATCACGCGAACACACACAGCCCGTCAATAAATCAAATCGCCAGAATGCCTATATTTTTGCCGGGCACAGCACTTTCACATTGGGAATATATCAAGTGCTGAATATTTATGGATTTTTGATATCGAAACGAGACGTAGCGATCGGATCTGAGATCCGAGAATCCACTGGCAGTGGTGCAGTGTGTGTAGTAGGCAAGGGCCAAGTTGGAACTACAAAAAAATTGGCAGCCAAAGAATTTCTTGGGCTGACTCGATTTCCGCTCAAACAGGAAGAAGAGGAACGCCGCGAGGGTATCTATTAATATCCCTCTCGTAGTACTCGTATCCGAATCTCCCACAACTGCACTTGTCCCCAACATCCCGAGAGATCTATTTCCTGGCTCTCGGCAAAGTCAAGTTCAAGTTTGGCGAGAGGCAGTGCAAAAGAGTTCAGTACACTCAGTGATATGGCTGGTACTACACATCCATTCTATATCACTCTCGTGATCAAGGCGATCTACGTACAATTGTACACTTGCCAAAAGGCAAGACACAGGCAGCCAAAAAACACTCATACGCCGTGTCGGCCAGCAGCAGTTCATTTCGCTTTTCGCTGTTTGCTTAAGTGTTTCTTTATATTTTGTTCGCCCAATCCCCCTCCCCTGCTGCTTTCATTTCATTTCGTTTGTACGACACTTTGTTTGATTTATCTTTGTTTAATTTGCTTTCGTTTTTAACGCACGACACTCAGGTGGTCGAAAGAGGCGCTGGATGGGCCAGGGGCTATCACGATGTAAATTGATCTGATACATGCATACACATAAGTGTAATTATTAATAAACAGGTACGAATTTCGGCACGTGACTGAATGTAAACGGGCCAAACAGATTAGTGTTTTACTTATCGTTTGGCAGGCAGCTCTGCCTTCCACAACGCAGTACTCTCGTAGGCGTTAAACATTTCTTATGCTGCGCTGGCCACAGGCATTTCCCACGACAGAAATCGCAGCTAATTAAAGCTCTTGTATTTGCATAGAAAAGAAAATGCATTAGAACCATATTTTCTTCATTTGCATCCGAGGTACATGACATGATCGCGTAATACACATGATCGCCCCTACATCATCTCATAACAAACGTGTGGAAATTGAATTAGCCATTAATTGGAATGAATAACAAAGAGAGGGCGAGATTGTTGCAATATAATGCGATTACCTGACTCAGTAGTTGGGAGGAAAAACATAATTCTAGTGACGTAGTGGGTTATTACCACTTCTGAACTTGAAAACAATTTAATTACTGATTACAGTAAGTCTTAGCTTAGTTAAGTCGCTTGCAATGCTTTAATTTTGTAACAAAATAACTTTTACTTTTAATTATAAAGTGAATTCAGAATTGAATCGTATTGAATAATTTTATTTCATCGAACAGTCTTTTATAAGTAGTTGATATTAAGTCGCCAGGTAAATTACCTTTATAAAAGCTTTGTACCCTGAGATAATTTCCCGGTAAGAGATAGTTCCATAGATAGACTTACCTGAGTTACTCACTGGATTAAACAGAATTCCCCAACGCCTAGTCCACTGACCCCATATGAATGGCAGCACGTTTTGTCTGATCTGCCACAGGTTTGAACAATAACTAAGCCCAGAGACATTCGCTAGATCAATTTGAATAAGTTCAGAGAATTTCCAGGTCGGGAGACGTCGTCGATGATCGGGACGCTTCAACTGAACTCTGTAATTTCCCACAGTCATTTCACAATTTTTTATGCATAATAATGGATATCTTGCGCTTGGTATATATATTTAAGCAGCCTTAAATCAAATGTTTATTGCAGCAGTAGCAGAAATAAAATGATTTCAGATACGCCTACGAATGATTTAAAACTGCCCTGCTTATTGAATTATTATAAAATATAACCAGCTTAAACCAATGCCTATAGGGTATTACCCCTTAACTATTTCTTTCAATCAGTCTAAAAAGAAACTTAAATCTAGTATAGATGATATTTACGATTCACTAAAAACTTTCCTCAAAAAACGTAAAATTCCATGTTTCGCGGATGGCTATCGCTTGACACCCTTTCGTTAAGTCATAACAAAAACCTTCTTGGCTAACTCTAATTGTTATGTCTTTTTAGAGGGACAATAAAATATTTATTATCGGCCTTTATAGGCTAAACACGATTGAGTTTTAATTAATTAATTTAAAGCGTACACAAGCGGCAATAATTATAAGGTACGCAGGTGTTAATTGTTTAAAAACTCTTTTTCAGAGACCGCCACAGGACTCACCTATTTAAGATAACTGGTATCCAGTCACAAGGGCTGCGGTATTCTGGTAATCATAATTCGGCAAGGATATTTTACTGTTGGTAACTTGACTGCTTTTCGATTTCCTTCTTTAGGCTACCGTTCGCTGTGACCATTAAGCGGATACTGAATTCATGGCGAATCCGATCTCTCCCTTCACACTTCACTTAAAGTGCCAAAAACTCTAGTAGTTTCAGCACACACATGTCACCAACTGGCAGGCATACGATACGAGTGCGGTGCCTAGTATATGTATATATTAAGCAAATATGTATGCTAATAAACAGCGTTTCAAAAAGAACGTCGAGCAGCGAACTTCGAACTGGGTGAACCTGCGAATAAAGCCGCTCTGTTTGTCCAGCAAATTCAGCGCTTGTTGCTAAATGTAAACCGTTTTTGAAGCCGAAGTCGCGCGCCACTCGATCCGGATCGGGATCGGGGACTCAGCCGGAGATCGGCTATCTCCGATCTCCCACCCGAGATCAGTTCGGCAGCTCGGCTAGTAACGAGCATGGAAATTTTCACATCGGCACACGCTGCGCATGGTCAATAGATTTGCAACTTTTTTGTTGCTTACTTTTGGCTAATTTGATTGATCCGCTGTTCTTCTTGTCGGATAAAAGTCATCTAAACTTTTGGTTTAACTGGTTCGGAATCGGCTGTTGGCTTTCAGCACTATCATGTGATGTGTTGATTAAACAATAATTACTAATTGACAGTAATTAATAATTGTGAGTAAAAACAAACGGCTGAAAACGTGACATGTTTGTGATGCAAATATTTATTTATGACGTATGAAAAGGCAACTAAAACAGTCTTTAAACACTAACTAAGTCGAATTTCATATTTAAAAACAAGAAAGGAAGCTAACATCGGCATGCTGAAGTTTAAATACCCTTGCAGTAATTAGAAGAAGAAGAAAAGTGTTTTGACTTTTCCGCTTTTCGGGTACTGTCATAAAATAAATGTTACCAGTGCAGAATGTTGCTGGCTAAAAATGTTGCAAGCAACAAAGCCAAACAGATATATATATGTATATTCCTATGGCAGCTACATGATATAGTGGTCCGATTTTGATAAAATTAAAACCAAAATTCTAAAAAAAATACCAAATAGTCAGATCTAAAATTTTATGCAAATATCTTAAAAATTGGTTAAGCTATAATTTTTATACCCTTGCAGGGTATTATAATTTAAGTCAGAAGTTTGCAACGCAGTGAATGAGACATTTCCGACCCCATAAAGTATATATGTTCTTGATCAGCATCAACAGCCGAGTCGATCTAGCCATGTCCGTCCGTCCATCTGTCCGTCTGTCCGTCCGTCAATCCGTTTCTACTAGTCCCTCAGTTTTGCAGCTATCTGAATGAAACTTTGCAGATAGTCTTCTATATACTCTCACTAGTACATAAGCTCGAACGCGCCAGATCGGACGACTATATCATTTAGCTGCCATAGGAACGATCGGAAAATTTTAAGAAAAAATTCTAACTTTGTTAATTTTCATTATATTTATATAAAATTTGATATATGGCCATTTTAAATTATTCTAGAATTTCGATATTAATTTTATCAAAATCCGACCACTATATCATATAGCTGCGATAGGAATATATATATATATTTTTGGCTTTGTTCTCGCAACATTTTTCGCCAGCAACATTCTTTGCTGGCAAATTTATTTTATGTCAGTACCCAGGAAACCGAAAAAGTTAGGACATTTTTCTTCTTCTTCTTCTACTTACTGCAAGGCTATTTAAATTTCGGCATGCCGAAAATAGCTTCCTTTCTTGTTCTCAATAAAATTTACCGATCGTTCCTTTGGCAGCTATATGATACAGTCGTCCGATCCGGCCGGTTCCGACTTATATAGTAGTGAGAGCATTTAGAAGACTATCAGCAAAGTTTCATTCAGATAGCTTCAAGACGGAGGGACTACTTTGCGTAGAAACGGACGGACAGACGGACAGACAGACAGACAGACAGACAGACAGACAGACAGACGGACAGACGGACAGACGGACAGACGGACAGACGGGCAGACGAACTTGGCTAGATCGACTCGGCTGTTGATGCTGATCAAGAATATATAAACTTTTTAGGGTCGGAAATGTCACTGCGTTGCAAACTTCTGACTAAAATTATAATACCCTGCAAGAGTATAATAACAGTCTAAGAATTATTGACTCCAAAAATGGTCGGTGCACTCTATGGTTTATTATTTGCATGCAAATGATACATACAATATTTATGTCCATACATATATTCTAAGAAATTTTAGAATTACATTTTAATTACAATTTTGTAGTAAAGAAATAATTTAGTGATTGTTCTAAGTTTTGAGTGAAATTTGTTGGAATATTATTACAATCTATTAATTGTTTTTTTTTTCATAGTGACTGATATGTAAAGAATTTAATTCTACAATCGTTTACTATAATTTTTTGTTACCATTAACTCGTTTATTTTAATAATAACAAGAAATGAATTTATATACCCTTGCAGTAATTAGAAGAAGAAGAAGAAAAATGTTCTGAGTTTTTCGCTTTCTCGGGTACTGTCATAAAATAAATGTTGCCAGTGCAGAATGTTGCTGGAGAAAAATGTTGCAAGCAACAAAGCCAAACAGATATATATATTCCTATGGCAGCTATATGATATAGTGTTCCGATTTTGATAAAATTAAAAACGAAGTTCTGGAATAATACAAAATGGCCATGTCTCAAATCTTATGAAAATATGTGGAAAATTGGCTTAGTTAGATTTTTTTCTCAAAATTTTCCGATCGGTCCAATGGCAGCTATATGATATAGTTGTCCGATTTTGATAAAATTAAATACAAAATTTTCAAATAATACCAAATGGTCAGATCTAAAATTGTATGCAAATATCTTAAAAATTTGCAAATTTATAATTTTTTTCATTAAAATTTACCGATCGTTCCTATGGCAGCTAAATGATATAGTCGTCCGATCCGGCCCGTTCCGACTTATATAGTAGTGAGAGCATATATAAGACTATCTGCAAAGTTTCATTCAGATAGCTTCAAAACTGAGGGACTAGTTTGCGTAAAAACGGACGGATGGACAGAAGGACATGGCTAGATCTACTCGGCTGTTGATGCTGATCAAAAATATATATACTTTATAGGGTCGGAAATGTCTCCTTCCCTGCGTTGCAAGCTTCTGACTAAAATTATAATACCCTGCAAGGGTATAAAAATCGGGCTTTTTAAAAAGTAAGTAAGTACTTTGGACTGTTGTCCTTTAACTAAGGCATCTACATTTTCACATCGGCTATTTCTGTGAGTTTATTTGTTAGTACCACAGGGTATTTTCAAAAAGTCATACATTTTAAGGACATTTTTTCTACAAATTGTTTCAGTGTTATATGGCATTTCAATTAATATATTTACACTATCCGTTTTCCCACAATAACAATTTGAAAACCTTACCTTTAGGCAATTCTAATATTTTCCTTATTAGTTGGCACGGTGATTTTTTAATTTTTACAATATATTTCTTACAAATAAAAAGATTACTTATTTTTTTAAATATTTATTCTTCTAATCAATACAAATAAAACTCACTTAGTCGTCTGTTTATGTAAAAAAAAACTAGGTAAATAATGTTGTTTTTTGGTGTAGTTTGGCATTGTTGAAAAATATATACATCTATAGGTGATAAACTTAATTAGAAAGTGCCTTGAATCAAATTCGTTTTTTAAGGCCAAAGTATGTTAACAAGTAAGGAGAATAAAACAATTATTATTTGGTTTCTCACTATCTTATTTATTTATTTATTATACCCTTGCAGGGTATTATAATTTTAGTCACAAGTTTGCAACGCAGTGAAGGAGACATTTCCGACCCTATAAAGTATATATATTCTTGATCAGCATCAACAGCCGAGTCGATCTAGCCATGTCCGTCTGTCCGTCTGTCCGTCTGTCCGTCCGTCCGTTTCTACGCAAACTAGTCCCTCAGTTTTGAAGCTATCTGAATGAAACTTTGCAGACAGTCTTCTATATGCTCTCACTACTACTACTACTTTCAGTTTTAATTTTATCAAAATCGGACAACTATATCATATAGTTGCCATTGGAATATATATATCTGTTTGGCTTTGTTGCTTGCAACATTTTTCGCGAGCAACATTCTGCACTGCCAACATTTATTTTATGACAGTACCCAAGAAAGCGAAAAAGTCAGAACATTTTTCTTTTTCTCCTTCTAATTACTGCAAGGGTATTTAAACTTCGGCATGCAGAAGTTAGCTTCCTTTCTTGTTAATTTTAACTCCAACTTCAAGCTGTGGTTAATTTAATTATTTAAATTAATAGAATTAGCAAGTATTCATCGAGGCCAATTTACTTTAACCAACTAAGTGCCCCCACCAAAAGTCTGTCACTTTCCACTCGCTGAATTTTGTTTTTATTTATATTTATAATAATAATCGATCGGATAATGTTGAGAAAAAATCTAAATAAGCCAATTTTCCACATAATTTCTTAAAATTTGAGACATGGCCATTTTGTATTATTCCAGAATTTCGGTTTTAATTGTATCAAAATCGGACCTCTATATCATATAGCTGCCCTAGGAATATATATATATGTTTGGCTTTGTTGCTTGCAACATTTTTCCGAGCAACATTCTGCACTGCCAACATTTATTTTATGACAGTACCCAAGAAAGCGAAAAAGTTAGAACATTTTTTTTTTCTCCTTCTAATTACTGCAAAGTTATTTAAACGTCGGCATGCAGAAGTTAGCTTCCTTTCTTGTTAATTTTGACTCCAACTTCAAGCTGTGGTTAATTTAATTATTTAAATTAATAAAATTAGCAAGTATTCATCGAGGCCAATTTACTTTAACCAACTAAGTGCCCCCACCAAAAGTCTGTCACTTTCCACTCGCTGAATTTTGTTTTTATTTATATTTATAATAATAATCGATCGGATAATGTTGAGAAAAAATCTAAATAAGCCAATTTTCCACATAATTTCTTAAAATTTGAGACATGGCCATTTTGTATTATTCCAGAATTTCGGTTTTAATTGTATCAAAATCGGACCTCTATATCATATAGCTGCCCTAGGAATATATATATATGTTTGGCTTTGTTGCTTGCAACATTTTTCCGAGCAACATTCTGCACTGCCAACATTTATTTTATGACAGTACCCAAGAAAGCGAAAAAGTTAGAACATTTTTTTTTTCTCCTTCTAATTACTGCAAAGTTATTTAAACGTCGGCATGCAGAAGTTAGCTTCCTTTCTTGTTAATTTTGACTCCAACTTCAAGCTGTGGTTAATTTAATTATTTAAATTAATAAAATTAGCAAGTATTCATCGAGGCCAATTTACTTTAACCAACTAAGTGCCCCCACCAAAAGTCTGTCACTTTCCACTCGCTGAATTTTGTTTTTATTTATATTTATAATAATAATCGATCTATGCTTAGCGGTGACGAATTTCTTTATAATTCTGCTGATTTCTTAATTTATTTTCTTTTCTTCCTATGCTCCGCGATCATCAATCAACAAAGCAATGCTAATTTCTTGTGACGATTATTTTGGCAAGTCGTCTCGTGTTAATCCCAGATGTAAATAAGCCTATGGAAATGGCAAAGATTTTTCTCTCTGCCGTCTGAACGTGTGTATGTGTGGTGCGTATAACCTTGTTATTGAACTCACTGCTCGGATTTGCACGGTACTGGGGGAAGGGGGGTTCGCAGCGTTAATTAAACACACGCCACAACAAAAACAGGTGACAATCACATTAATTCCATACAAAAAATTACAAATAATATTTGTCGCTAATTCAATATAGTGTGTGTTGTGTGTTTATTTGCATTGGCCATTTGCGGTGGGCCTGGTGGTTTACATTTCCCATTTCACATGCCATTATGTTCGCCGTTATATAGGCTATATTATAATGTTAGGTGCTAAGAGGTTTTACTTCCTTTTCGTCGACTTTGAATCCTGGATGCGGCAATGGCTACTTCTTATATTGCCTCTTCCTGTAACTCTTCTTGGACTGCTTCTCGAAAATATTGTTGACACTGAAGTAGTTGGGACTCCGCAGAAGTCTACTGGTAACGATGCTTTACGCTACGTGTTTTGGGTTTTTCTAACTTTCTTAATGTGTTTAGGGGTCAGTTAGTTGTAGTATAACCCTTATCAGTATCTGAGGGTGTATCAGAATCTGTGTAGGTAACGGAATCTACGGGGATATCTGCACTTTGATGAAATGGTGACGCTCTGATCAAATTATAGGTCACACAAAGCGTTATTGTTAAACATATACCCAACAAGAACTTACGCATTTTTAGGAAAAAAAGAGTCTTTAAGAAAAATATTCAGTATAACATTATGTTCCACTGAACACCGTTTACAATGCTAATTTGCCTGAAACATGCTTATAGCGGCTTTATATCCGGCAATACACTCAGGAAAGACTTTAGCGAATTTATTTTTTTTTGGGAATGAATTGGGACAATTATGAAGCACAGGGAACATTGAAATGCCCTTTATTTTTCAAAATCTTAAAGCTACTAACAAAACGTGTATAAATTATGTATATAATTTAAGATTTGGCATTTATTTGCACCGTGATAGATTTTAAATGTAGCGCTTCATACCTGGGAGTTATCTATAATCGTATATCACGTGCAAGCGGAAAAAAGCTCACTGATTCGATGAATCGCACCCTTGATATTATCGATAGTAGCATCATTGTTTTGCAGCTCTACCAGAGGTTTCGATGTTTCAAGACATTGAATTAATAATTTTTCACTGATTCAAATGCACAAATATGTTTGTACTTAAAATAAAAATCAATTACTCATTAGGCCTCGAGTACCTGCTCGAAAATCGTCCCTTTGTTTTTTCTCTTGATAGTGACGACACAGAAACATTGATAGTTAAAAAAAATCTATGATTTAGAAAATTTGAAAAACATCGATGCATCAATGTCTTTATCGATGTTTTTGCACCTCCAACCTCTACAAAATATATTACAGTTGACAATAAATTAAGATAAAAAATATTAATAGAAGAGTTAAGAGAAAATTGTAACCATGCCGCCAACTATCAACAATTCGGCAATCAACAGCGTTGCCGACAAGCGGCCGCAGCGACAGACGGAGCGAAAGTAAGTGGCCAGATAAACAACCAAAAGCCAACGCCGGGACTCACACAAATCCTTTGCAGATCGGAGATTATTTGTCGGGTGAAGTACGGAAACAACCTGCCTGACATACCCTTCGACCTGAAGTTTCTGCAGTACCCCTTTGACAGCCATCGTTTTGTACAGTACAATCCGACGTCGCTGGAACGAAACTTCAAGTACGATGTGCTGACGGAGCACGACTTGGGCGTGACGGTGGATTTGATAAACCGGGAACTGTATCAGGCGGACTCTATGAGCCTACTGGATCCAGCTGACGAGAAGCTGCTTGAGGAGGAGACCTTGACGCCCACGGACTCTGTGCGCTCCCGCCAGCACTCAAGAACAGTCTCCTGGTTGCGGAAGTCTGAGTACATATCCACGGAGCAGACGCGCTTCCAGCCTCAGAACCTTGAGAACATAGAGGCTAAGGTGGGCTACAACGTGAAAAAGTCGCTACGAGAGGAGACACTGTATCTGGACCGCGACGCCCAGATCAAGGCCATAGAGAAGACCTTCAGCGACACCAAGAGCGAGATCACCAAGCATTACTCCAAGCCCAATGTGGTGCCCGTGGAGGTGCTGCCCATTTTCCCCGACTTTACCAACTGGAAGTACCCCTGCGCCCAGGTCATCTTTGACAGCGATCCCGCTCCCATCGGGAAGAATGTGCCCGCTCAGCTGGAGGAGATGTCGCAGGCCATGATTCGCGGTGTGATGGACGAAAGTGGCGAGCAGTTTGTCGCCTACTTCCTGCCAACAGAACAGACGCTCGAGAAGCGCCGTGCCGACTTTATTGCCAACGAGCTGTACAAGGAGGAGGAGGAGTACGAATACAAGATCGCTCGCGAGTACAACTGGAACGTTAAGACCAAGGCTTCCAAGGGCTACGAGGAGAACTACTTCTTTGTCATGCGGCCGGATGGCATTTACTACAACGAGCTAGAGACGAGAGTGCGCCTCAACAAGCGCCGCGTCAAGGTTGGCCAGCAACCCAACAATACTAAGCTGGTAAGCCTTATTTCCCCCAGCCCATACTTAAAGTGGAATAATTAACCAATCAATCTATACTTCCTAATTAATATTATTTTACTATGTATGCTTAGTTCTCACATACTTTCAATCTTTCCTAGGTGGTAAAGCACCGTCCACTGGACAGCATGGAACATCGTATGCAGCGGTACCGAGAGCGCCAGCTGGAGGTACCTGGCGAGGAAGAGGAGGAGGTCGATGAGGAAATGGAAGTGGATGAGGAAAAGAAACAGGTCATTGGCGAAACGGAAAAGACGGGCGAGGTTGCCTCGGGCAGTGCAAAAACGAAAGTAGATGGTGGTGATTCTCCCGCCCAAGTGGCAAGGGATCGACAGTCACGATCCCGGACTCGCAGTCGCAGCCGCTCCAGTTCTGGTTCAGGCTCTGGCTCTGGGTCTGGGGCTAGTAGTCGCTCCAAGTCCGGCTCCCGTTCCGCCAGCGGCTCCCCCCGATCGCGCACAAACTCGCCTGCAGGATCCCAAAATTCTGATGCCGGTTCACATAAATCGGGATCAAGGTCTAGATCGGGTACACGTTCACGGTCGCGTTCAAAGTCGGACTCTCGGTCCCGCTCAAAGTCCGGTTCTAGGTCCCGTTCACCCTCCCGATCGGGATCCCGGTCTGGCTCTGGCTCCCGTTCGCCCAGCAGATCACGTAGTGGCTCTCCTAGTGGGTCTGGTTCCAGTTCTGGAAGCGGATCAGATGAGGAATAAAGATTTTATCAGAAGAAAAAGTTTGCTAATAAAAATAATTAAATATAAAGCTTTTTTGGCCTCAATACGATATCCTTTATTATTTTCTTAATTTGGAAGGTTATTAAAATAGATTTCTGCGGAACCCCTCCTCTCTTTAGAAATTAAAATAATTAAACTAATTCGTTCGATCTGTAGAATTGGTATTTTTGACCGTAATTGCAGGATCTGAATACATATGGAAAATAAACAGTGGGTTAAAAACATCGGAATACAAATTATAGATCCAAGATGTAAGGCTGGTTATACTAATGGATAGACCCGATCTTGTCGGCTGTTGACGATGAAGCACGGTATGCAGTTCTAAAAGTTGTCACGCAGCGGAAAAATGTTTATTCTTTTGAAGTGTGACCGCTCCTTTTACTTGTTTTCAGCAATTTTTGAGCACCAATGATGCGGTCGTACTTTGTTGACACCCGGCAATAACACGTTCATCTTTTGATGATAATAATAGTTGTTCCTTAGCTATTGGCATGCATTCCGGCTGCTGCGCCTGTCTTGGACAGCCTCCAGTACATGTGGAAGGAACTCGGATGATTGGAATTAAGTTCCGTGTCCCGTTCAGAAAGAAACATGATGGCACTAGTGACCATTATAATGGAGGAAAAGCTGCGATTAGCTGTACCAGTTGCATAAAAATATGCAATGGTTTAAGATTGTCCTCTGCATTCGTATTGTTATTTTTATTTGTATTTTTTCGTCCCAAGTCTCTTTAATGCATGTTTATGCAATTTTCAAAGTATTGTATTTGCCTCCATCAAATTATTTAAGACTGTATTTGCTCTTTTAACTCCTGGATTCGACTTTTCTACCCATTATTGTTCGTGGCGGGATCCATACTTTGAAATATGTGAAGGGCAGAGCGAGAGGCAAACATCGGGGACAGTCTGTTTCTTTTCCGCAACGCTCTATGGAAATACTAAACGTGCGCTCTAGTATTTTCGAATCTGAACTGGATACCGCGCTTCGAAACAGACCTAGGGGACAAGCTCTTCCAAACTATTTGCCTCTCGCTCTCTCTCACTGCTTCGGAACAGTTTTCTTCTGTCTGGATACCTTGCTTGAAGAACTAATACTTCTTGACGATAAGATATTTACGTTGTTGTCCCAAATGGTCTCACTAAAATAAAATATAAAAAAGCCAAGATTATTATCTTAAGGGAAGTACTGCCTTATCAGAATCAGCATGAATTTAGCAAATAAACGAAAAATATTTATTAATGCCGCCTTAGTGGGGTTTATGGTAGCTTTAGCAGAAGAGGAGAAGGATAATAAAGGCCACCAGCTGTCTACGGTGAAAGGTAATCGCCAACGTAAGTATTGGGTCAACCCGTATTTGCAGCAAAGAAATCGAAGAGGAAAGCATGCGAATGTAAGTAATATAAAATACTCAACTTTTGTGGCAATATCATTAGAGCATACTGTGATTTAGTTTCAAAACTTGACGAAAAATCCAACCCATTTCTTTGCGAATTTCCATATGAGCTTTGATAGCTTTCAAAGTTTATTTTGCATACTGGAACCTTATCTTATTCCAAAAAAATGTTCCCGTGCTGGCGACTTTATACGAGCTGAGCTAAAGTTTGCCGCAGTCCTCGAGTAAGTGGGCTAAGTGCAGTTGATTTTGTGAAGTTCAAGTTCCTATTTCCACAGGTTCCTTGCCTTAGGAGAACAGCAACAGGACGTCAGCCTCTCTTACAGGATTAGCAAACAACACTTCGGGTGCCTAGTCTCTGTTGTGTGTGAGGCCATCATCAAAGAACTGGGCTGGGAGATTTCCCAATGGGAGAAATACGCAGTCCTGGGAAGTGCTTCCGACTCTGAGAAGACCTGGAACTTGCCAAACTGTGTTGGTGCAATCGGCGGCCGGCTTATTGGAATTAGGGCTCCAATGCTGCACACAAAAGTAAAAAAAAGATGTGTACCTTAACTTGCATTGCATATATTAGAGAAATTTTTTTATTTCAGGATATGGATTCCATTCCGATTTTTGCCGTATGTGACCCCAACCTCAGATTTACTTACCTGGACGTGGGCGATATTGGTAGCGCGGACGATCCAGAACTTTTTAACAAATCAAACCTTGGAAAGGCTATACTATCGGACAATTTATACTTTCCGGACAACAGCTTTCTAAATGGGTCACCGATGCCAAGCTACGTTGTATCCGACGACGACACATTCCCGTTTATAAAGCGAATTATGAAACCATACGGATCTAAAAACATTACTCGAGAAGAGCGATACTTCAACGATCGCCTACACCAAGCGAGCAGTTGTATTGACAAGGCCTTTGCCATTCTAAGTGCCAAATGGATGGTGATGCGACGGCAACTCAGGTGCCGACCCGACAGAGCCAAGGAAATAGCAACCGCGTGCTGCCTGCTCCACAACCACCTGCTGCGTACAAGGCCAGACGATTACAGGGATTGGTCTCCGAAACACAGCGAGACTATGATTCCAATAAAGTCCGGCATTACACCAGGTCGCACTGAGAACTTCCCCAAATTAGTTAGAGATAGCATTAAGAATAGTTTAATTGTCAAGAAAAAACCCTGAAGGGAACCCACAAGATCACAAGTACGCTTAAAAACTAAATCTTATAATTATTTTAATGCTTTCTTCTCTTGTTTTCCACTTCTTTTTTGGCAATCTCCTGCAAAAACTCAGTTACTTTAAACACAGCGCGTTGTGAGTTCTGCGGCGACATCCTGGTAAGAATAGTATCCCAGTAAGCCAGGACGGTGGCATTCTTTGAGACGGGCTGCTCCAGGCACTGCTTAGTTTCCTTCAGAAAATTGCTTAACATGTCGACAACTGTAGCCTGAGATGTTGACACTGCACTTTTTCTCGGTTTGTTCTTGGGCTTTGGATCAGACTTGATAGATTCACCGCTCTCCATTGTTAACAGCGCATCGACCGGAATCTCTGCAGATCCATTCATCCAGTCAGCCATCTCACAATCTTCTCCATCTTCGTCATCGGCTTCGTCGGGAATAGTTGGGCTAACAGCTCTTCTATATTTTTAAGAGATCAATATAATTTATCTTACTGCTAAGGAACAACTTTATCTTAGGCCTTACGGTCGCTTGATTGCGGGTGGAGGCATGAAGGACATAGCGTCAGCGAACCTCCAATCGATCATTTTGGTGGCCAGCAGGGGATCGAAATCCTCTTCGTCGAGCTGCTGAATGTTGCCACAGTCCCGCCTAAAATGATATCGGTAGCTCTCCCTCAAAGAACCCCACGCCTCCTTGCAGTGAAGGACTAAAACAATAGATTTTAATTATTAAAATCTGATAATATATGTACATGGTTCTAAATTACCAGGTCTTTTTACTTCCTCTGACACAGCATTCCAAGCAGTTTGCAACTTGTCGTAATCCTTATGGTACAAGTCCGTAACATCCCACAGTAGTGAGCGCTTCTTAATAGACGCAATAAGTAGTATTTTTTCAGCATCTGAAAACCACTGTTTTCTTTTACGAACAGTACTCATTTTACGGGAGTTCACAGTACACGAGAAAACAAAAAAATTGTGCAAGAAAACCTATATCGCTGAAACGTTACCAAGTTTTTTTTTCTAAAGACGCCTAAGTCTAGTACTCAGCTGCGTGACAGCACCGATAACGATAACAAATGTAATTCGGTAAAGCACGGTATCCAGACAGAAGAAAACTGTTCCAAAGCAGTGAGAGAGAGCGAGAGGCAAATAGTTTGGAACAGCTTGTCCCCTAGGTCTGTTTCGAAGCGCGGTATCCAGTTCAGACTCGAAAATACTAGAAAGGTGCAAGATTTAGGAAATTATTTGAAGGCGCACTCTTAGTATTTCCATAACGCGTCGAAGAAAAGAATACAAATTTTAATAAAACAGACTGTCCCCGATGTTTGCCCCTCGCTCTGCCCTTCACATATTTCAAAGTATGGATCCCGCCACGAACAATAATGGGTGAGAAAAGTCGAATCCAGGAGTTAAAAGAGCAAATACAGTCTTAAATAATTTGATGGAGGCAAATACAATACTTTGAAAATTGCATAAACATGCATTAAAGAGACTTGGGACGAAAAAATACAAATAAAAATAACAATACGAATGCAGAGGACAATCTTAAACCATTGCATATTGTTATGCAACTGCTACAGCTAATCGCAGCTTCTCCTCCATTATAATGGCCACTGGTGCTATCATGTTTCTTCCTGAACGGGACACGGAACTTAATTCCAATCATCCGAGTTCCTTTCACATGTAGTCGGAGCTGTCCAAGACAGGCGCAGCAGCCGGAATGCATGCCAATAGCTAAGGGACAACTATTATTATCATCAAAAGATGAACTTGTCTATTGTTTCAAATATTGCCGGGTGTCAACAAAGTATTTTTTATTTTTGTTTATTTAAAATATAGAGGATCTGAGGAATACGCCATGTAAAGGGTTTTGTAAAATTCGGATTCCTTCATGGGTAAACGAAGCCCGAAAGATTGCCGCCTCCATACGTCTCGACCATTTTTCATATCTTTAAACGCGTTTTTCCGAAAATTGCATTTTTTAAACTTTCTGGTAACACTTCTACCAGTAAGTTTAATCGAATTGAACCAATTTTTGCCCCACATCTTTATCAACAAATCTCTATGTTTCTCTGAGTATGATTAAAAAAAATGTTCTGTTTAATTTTTAACCCCTCCAAAAGGTGAAAAAACATGGTTAAAAACTTAATTTTTTACAAATTAAAATTAATACCAATTTTTAATTTTAAAAAAATCTCGGGGAAGCATAGCCAACGTAAAAGTGAAAATAAATAAAATTAACTTTTCTCATTTCAAACAAGTTGAAGGGTAGTTATGATACCAGAAAAATGCCCTCTAAAATATTGATGACCCGACTTTGACGTCATATAAAAATTATTCGCTATACACATACTTAACATATCCCATAGCCTTAAGTTTAAAGATGTACAAACGTAATAAAAAAAAATTGTCTCATTATCCTATACATTTTTCTCACAAATAATTTCTGAAAATATGCAAAAATTTCGGCCTCGTAACTAGAAGACCCCTGGGACGAATAAGTAAAACTTAAATAAAAATGCAATGGACCATTGAAGGCGAAATGGGCCACCTTGGGATCTGGATCTCGTCATGCAACTGGAAAAGGTTATCCAGCTTTACCTCCATGTGTATGGCCAATGCTGCTACCATGTCTCTTTAATGCAAATAAATGTAATTTCCAAGGTGTGATATTTGCCTCCATAAATTTATTTAAGACTGTATTCGCTCTTTTAACTCCTGGATTCGACTTTTCTACGCATTATTGTTCGTGGCGGGATCCATACTTTGAAATATGTGAAGGGCAGAATTATTAAAATTTTTATTTTTTCCCGCAACGCGCTATGGAAATACTAAACGTGCGTTCTAGTATTTTGGAATCTGAACTCGATACCACCCTTCGAAACAGACTTCGGAGACAAGCTGTTCCAAACTATTTGCCTCTCGCTTTCTCTCACTCGTCTGTCTGGATACAGTGCTTGAAAAAAGAAATACATTATCTACTAAATCACTTGAAATATTGCTTTTTTGAACTCTGTTTTTCTAGCTGCCTACTGGAAAACTTCTCTAAAATGATTTTGATCAACATAGTTACATCAAGAAATATACCAATTGATCCGATCTTAAACAAATTTATACATATTTGAATATGAAACGCGCGCAAGAGCGATTTATTATTATATTGATGAAAAACATCATAAAAACTTTGTGTGTGTTTTGATAAACTCTTTCAAAGCAGAGGATTTATGCTTTGACTTTTGCATTCCAACATTGTTGAGAGATTGCCAAGAGTCAAAAGAAACCGTATTTGTGCTTTTTTGATTTACTTAAAATATAAAATGCATCACAAAAAGTACGATGGAAAAAATGTCACGTGAGAAACTGATAAAAATCAACTTAAAGAAAAAACACTGTATATTATAAGTCAACTGAAATATATTATTATTATAATACACTAAAATAATAGCATTAAAATGTTTAAGTTTTGCTGATATCACTCTTTGAACTGGTTTGCGAAAGTGGCTTGTGTCTGTGTCACGTGCGAATTCCTTATATTTCTGATGTTACCTTGAAAACGAAGAAATTTTCGAAATTGATTTGGATTTATATTTTTTTTTTATATTTATAATGATATTTTGGTTAGGTATTTAAGAAATAGGCATTTAAGGAAATGCTCGGAAGTTTGGGCCGGTTTCTACCAGGCTCCTATGTTCTTTTGGTCGGTCGTGCACCATATAACAGGAGGCTACAAATGGCGCTCTTCCTTGCTTTCTAGATTCACTACAGTCAGATCGTTGGAGCTGCAATGAGACATAAGGTTAGCATAAAAACCCTTTCGCTCGGGTGCGGCGGTTCCTGTTTACCGATGGTGGGTAGAATAGGTTGAAGATTGAGAAGTTCTTGCCGGCCATAGCATTGCTCGATGCAATCTAGGCTTCTGGACCAAAGCCGTGTCGACGGATCCTTGCTCCATGGCAATAAGGAGATCCGTCGAAGTCATTTCGCCCTTGTGGTGGTTGTTCTGCAGCATCCTCAGCGTCATGGGTGCTGTGCTCACCTATAATTGTCAGGTCATCGTCCTCCTCCGATTCGTCCACCGTTGGTATGGTCTCCAGACCAAGGTCCTTCTCCACCTCGCCTGCCTGCAGGGTGTGCGTGTCCATGTCCCCAGGGTGGCGTTTTTTGAGGCGCAGGTATACACTACCCATGCCCCACGCCATCTTCCCGTATCTGGGATATAGGATGTCCTCCGCTTCCTTGTTTATCTGGAGGACCACACATTGGCCCCCCCCTTTGGGGAGCGGGCTCGCGACGTGCAGAATCTTCCAGTCTGCTGTTGGAACGTCAAGGTTCTGTCTCTTTAGCAGCTTTAGCGCCTGGTCTATTTGCATCGCGATGGGAAAGAGTACCTTCGCCTTTGGTAAGGATGGCATTAATTCCCTGCTCACTACCGCCAGCTTGGCCCCTTCCCACAACGCTTCCAGCTGGCAGACCGTTTGCGTCAGCCACCTCCGAGTTGGGTCATCCATGCACTTCAGGATTTTGATCCCATTCAGCCACCCGGCACCATCAAACGTGGGCATGGCAGCATTGGGATCTTCCTCCATCCGTGCAAACAACGATTCCAGAAGCCGGGCGTGCACCATCTTCCATCGCGCCTCGGTCATCTGGCCGTTTTTGTCACCCCGGTCAATAAGTGCCACGATCAGGTGTCGTTTGGGCACCTCACTGACTCTCGTTTCCGCCTTCCTGTTCGGCTCCCTCGCTTTGGGTGGAGGGACTGCAGCTTTGGGCCCGCGTTGCCGCTTGCACACCGGAGCGTCCTTAGCGGCACTCTCGGCGGTACGTTGTCTTTTGTTGGCAAACATCTCCTCCACCTTGTTTGCGAATCCGGCTGTAGAGGTCATGTTTGCAAGCTTGGCGAAGTGCAGCCTGCCCTCCTCGATCCTTTCCTCGGCCCAAGCCAGCTGTTCCTTTTCCTCTTGGGAGAGGACAGTCTTGTCCTGAAGCCGGATCTTGATCTTCAGGGCCGCTTTGTACTTCGCCTTCGCCTTCATCCCCTCGCTTGAACGCCTCGGCCCGTCCTTGCGCAGGGAGGTGGTGCCGTGTTGTGGCGAGTGACTCTCCTGCTCCTTCCTTGTATCTGTCTGAGCGTCAGCACCTATGAGCTGGCTCTGCGATGTTGTGGCAGTAGAGTTGTAAGTGGTTTGACTTGCTTCCGTCATACCAGAGGTGTGACCTCTGGTGCCTTTTGGCATTTGGTAGCAGTACCACCCGCCGGTGGTAGCAGTCACGCTTTCAACCGACGTTTGGGCTGACATCCCAACCCCAGTTGGCTTCTTCCTTCTGCTCATACTGAAAAAAATAAGTATGTTTGTATGTATGTATGATTCACTATGCCTGCACTCTGTTATTCCCATGTATGGTACGACAAGCAGCTTAGAGCGAAATATAGAAGTAAAGAAACATCGATGTATCGATGCATTTTTTTAAACATCGATATCTTTGCGTGACTACCGATGTTTTTGCATCTTTCCAAATAAAGGTGGGTAATGGGATAAGATAAATTGGCTTTCAAAAAGTTCCGAGCGAAATTTCTATATATTTCGCTCGGAAACCAGTGTGACCAAATAGTTTTAAGAAAAGGCGGAATACGCGTAAAAGAGTCAAACTGACGCCTATGCACAGCTGTTTTATGTAATCAAACTTATTAAAAACAAATATTAATATGAATTCGGGCGCATTAGATATGCAGATGTACTATGCTCCTAGGCATAGTTCATAACTGAGGTAACGCGTGCTGTCTCGCAGTGTTATTATTAAATTATTAACAATTTTTTTTTTTAATATTGCTTTAAAAAGCTCTTTGTGGGTTAAATCCCATATTACGGGCTTTGCCTCAACTGATTCGATTAAAGCTATTTTTACCTCAAAAAAAGAAAATCGTTCAATTCTAGACATTTTTTTCCTTTAATTTTCCCTCCGTATCTAGCTTTCAAAATAATTAAATTAATTAATTTCGCTTCGAAATCACAGCTGATTTGTTTCTTGATCTGGCAACGCCGTTACCCGTTTGGCTCGCAATATTTACCTCATCTCAGTACCCCCGAAAACCAGCTTTCAGAAAATTGCTCTTCTTCTTTTCGCTCCGTTTTTTGTTATATGAAGTTTGACCGCTTTAAGAAAAGTGTATACCGTTCTTTGGCGATCCTGAAGCACCGTATCCAGATGGACGAAAACTGTTCCAAAGCAGTGAGAGAGAGCGAGAGGCAAATAGTTTGGAACAGCTTGTCCCCGAAGTCTGTATGGAAAGGTGGTATCCAATTCAGTTTCCAAAATACTAGAACTCACGTTTAGTATTTCCATAGAGCGTTGCGGAAAAGAAACAGGCTGTCCCCGATGTTTGCCTCTCTCTCTCTCTGCCCGTCACATATTTTAAAGTATGGATCCCGCCACGAATAATATGTTATGTCCCTTGAAGGGCCTGCGTGCTTTTGGGCTGGCTCCGGCTAGCTCTCTCATCGGGCCGTGGATTCCCTAACCCTGCCCATCACACCAAAACAATAAACATCGAAACTCGACGTTTTACAACACTACGCTGCGCGGTTTACATTTAAACTCACAAAAAAACCAACCTTTTACACTCACACACACAAAAAAAAAACATAAACCAGTCCCTCCTCCTGCTGTACTGGAGGCCACATGGTCATCCCTCCCTACCGTGCAGTCTGCTTGCATACCCATTTCCCTGCAGCTGCCCCTATCTCCTGAAACCCACACCTTTACCTACTCATCTCCCCAGTTCATCTCCCTTCTCCCAAACCAAAACGTTTACTCCATATTTATTCTTTTCTTTTTAACTTAAATTTATTATCGACATTCCGTTGTATTGTGCAGGTGTGGTAACAATATTGAATTTATTATTAGTTTATTTTTGGACCCTGAGTGAAATACTCAAAAATTTTTCTAATTAATCCCTTCGAATATTTTTATGTTTTAACCTACCCGTAAGAGCTCTCAAGGGGGGGTTGCGGGGGATTCCGGGTATAAGAAATAAATAAATAAAAATGACCAAAAATTCACCAACAAAAAAAACTACACTGAACGAAGTGGACAAAAATCATAAAAATAAATAAATAACAAATAAAGAAATATAAATAAATACATAAAAATTGAATAAATAAAAGGAAATGAAATAAATAATAATAAATAAATAATTGGAATAAATATCCGGTGAAAATAATGCAGATGGATGTTAAAAAAAAATAATTTAACTTAAAAATACAAAAAAAAATGTACTGAAGCCTGATGGCTCCCGGTGCCGCCACTCGGAAGGCGTGTCGGTCTTCACTTATGGCCAGTATTATTTTAGAGGGCAGTGGCGGAATCTTATGGGCATATATGTATGTATAATAATGGCCTGTGTCGCCCCCGTTGGGGTTAGGGCGAATATAGAATTATGGTTAGCCAGGCCAAATCCGGCAGAAAAAAATTCCGGAGAAATTTCGGAAACCGAGATTCGGGCCAGGCCAATTTCGTGACCTGGCCAATTTCGTCCTGCGAGGACCGGGTTTGGTCGAGCCTGGAAATGTAAGCCATTGAGTTAGGGCTCCACCTCCGGACCACGACCACTCACCTTGGGTTATCCCGATCCGGCTTCCCGTCCTCGGTATTCTTTTTATTCCTTCTTTGCTCCCGGGGCGTTTTCCGTTTTCTCAGGAAAAACTTTTCACCATTTGCTGCCACACGCGATATTTTTTTGAAATTCAGAATGTCACAGCGCACTCGCTTTCGCCCGCGTAGCGCTTTCAATTTAACTGCTCTATCGCGCCACCTTCTCTCTTTCTTTTTTTTTCTCCCTATCCCTATCTTTCTATCGTTAGACCCGTTGTTCCGGTTCTAAACCATTCCGGGTCAAGAACCTTTATTCGGCTCTCTTCGGAAATGGTGGCATCCCTGAGCCTATATGCGGTTTGTCGATATATCGATAATAAGTGGCCACAACAAATAATCCGTAGAAAAGTCGAATCCTGGAGTGAAACAAGCAAATACCGTCTTAAATAATTTAATACCATACTTTTATAATATTCCGGGCTTTTATTTTTAATATTACAACGGCGGATTACTTATAATTTAAATTATTTTGTTCTTTTACTTCCTTTTGCGTGCTAATCGTTCTAATTGTCAAATCCAAGTGACCGTCTCTTCTTACTTCTATACCTAGATCGATAACATTATGTCGATGTCCTAATCGTTTCGCTTGGTCACACTATGGCGCGCAGCGCAAAATGGGATGCTTACACCTTGGAAATTATATTAATTTGCATTAAAGAGACATGGGACGAAAAAGTAAAAATAAGAATGCCGAGGACAATCGAAGTCAAAATGGTCCACCTTTGCATATTGTTATGCAATTGGTACAGCTTATCGCAGCTTCTCCTCCATTGGAATGGCCACTGGTGCCATCATGTTTCTTTCTGAACGGGACACGGAACCCATATCTAATCTTCCGATTTCCGTCCACACGTACTGGGAGCTGTCTAAGACAGGCGCAGCCGCCAAATTGCATGCCAATAGGTAAGGGACAACTATTAATATCATCAAAAGATGAACGTGGGTTCTGTTTCAAATATTGTCGGTTGTCAACAAAGTATGAACGCATTATTTGCCCTCAGAAAGTGTCGAAGTAGAGCAGTCACACTACAAAAGAATAAACATTTTTCCGCAGCGTGACAACTTTAAGAACTAATCAAATAAACAGTACGCCAATGAAGTCCTGCATAATACAAAAAAAAAACTATCACTTTCACACTTTATTAATAGAATGTTTACACAGTACAGAGCCCCGAATCTTATTTTTCAAAGGCGAACACACGGGCACTCAATTATGTTTCTTTAAACTGTAGCGGCGAAAAAAAAAAAAAAGAATGAGTATATGCTCCATGATTGTGTGTTTTTCCGTGTGAAACAGTCGCTCCTTCTGTAACAATCGGTTCTGTTCCAATTTCCACCCTGAAGTGAATTTGAGAAAATTTTCGGATTTTCCTTTAAATAAGCGAATTTCTCTTGTTTATTAAAGTATTTTTTATTAATTTTCCCCTTGGTTCCTTTTGTTTCCCAGAATTTTCAGGGGGCGCTGCGTTTGTTTTGAGTTTTGGGAATTAAATTTAGGCCCGCTCTAGTTTCCAAACTGAAGACGTTAATGGGGTACTTATTCATTGCATAAAATCAACGTTAATGGGGTACTTATTCATTGCATAAAATCAATGGTACAAGCATTCTTGGCAATGCAGGAAATGGACGACAAAAGGTATTGCAAAACTCTTGCATATATCATCTTATTTGTCTGTCACCCAGTTTTTTTTTTTTTTAACGCGCGGGTCCCACGCCCACCTCCCGCCCAACCGACCGAGGGGCGCAGCCGTGTGACGTACGGCACGATCGCGTTCTAGATAGACGCGTGAGCAGTAAAATAAAGGAAAGTACGAGGAAATTTTAGTTTTAGGTTCATGCATTATTACGAGCTAATTCTACTAGCAATATAGTTTTAAGACGAGGGAGGCACTCACTGCCCTGCATACAGTCAAAGAGGCGGTTGTAATCGGTACATAAGACCCTAAAGGGTTCATGTACCTCAAACTCCCTCCTACAGTGATTTATTGTTAAGGGGATAAAAGTTCTGGATGTTAGTCGGGGAACATGGAAGTTGAGCTGACCTAGCAGGTAGGGGCTCTCTACGGTACCGTGAATTAGCTTGTGTAGGAAGACTACACCAAGCATCGTTCTACGGTTAGCTAGGGATGGTAAGTTAATTAATAGAAGTCTACTAGCGTAAGACGGTAATCTTAGGTCGGCATCCCAGGCTAAGCCACGTAGGGCAAAAGCAGAAAGTTTTTTTGAACGGATTCGATGCGGTTGATATGAACTCCAAATTGAGGACTCCAAACACAAGAACCAAACTCCAAAATAGGACAAACTAGCGAAGTAAAGAGAGTCTTCGTTATATAAGGAGAATCGAATTCCTTCGACCACCTTTTAATAAATCCCAGCACGCCCTTGGCCTTGTTAACCATGCAAGAAATATGATCTGAAAACGAAAGCTTAGGATCTAGACGAACACCTAGATCATCAACAAGGGTGATTCTTTCCATAGTGCAATCATTAAGCATATATGTTGCATACTGGGGAGTGACACGTGAGAATGTCATCAGTTTGCACTTAGATATGTTGAGATGTAATAAGTTAGCACGACACCATGCTTGAAAGTTGTTAAGATC